>JAQQAE010009940.1:0-14335 GCA_029823295.1 Pseudamia nigra
GAGGCAACCAATATCAGTGACGGGAAATAACAACAACAATAATAATAATAATAATAATAATAATAATAATAATAATAATAATAAAGTATGTTTTGCGGCTCCAGGCAAATTATATTAGGTGGAAGAGGCACTAAAATGGCTCTTTTGCTCGCAAAGGTTGCCGACCCCTGCTTTAAACTAAGTAAAGCTGAATTGTGTATAAATAGAGACAGGACAGAAAAGTGGTTTAAGTTGAGATCCAGGTCTAGTTTGTGAGAAGGCCAACAATATTTTGGAATCAAAACGATACTGAGCTACAGCACAGACAAACAAATATGGGAAGTAAAAAGGAAGCTTTTTAAAAAGTTAATTTATTTTATGCTGTCTTGTAAACAAGAATCAGAGGAATCAAACTCAACTGCATCGTAATAAAAAACTGTGTTGAATCACACCTCAAAACAAAGACGAGGAATTTTATTGGTAGTTGCTTTGTATGTACCTTTTTAATATGGGGTCATCCCTAATGCAGTGCACCTGATCTTATATTAACATTTTTTTGAATTCAGAAAGATCCAGAAATCAGCATAAACGCACAATATATGATTGAATTTGAACATATATAGTAGTATGACAAAGTTTAGGCACCCCTGACAATTTCTGTTATTTTCATTCATACTGTAAATCAGTAGGTGTCTAGATCAGAAATTTCATTTTGATCTATTAAATAACTGATAGACAGTAATATTTCAGCAGTGAAATGAGGCTCATTGGATGAACAGAATATGTGCAATATACATCAAAACAAAATTAGACAGGTGCATACATTTGGGCACCCTTGTCATTTTGTTGATTTGAAAACCTGTAACTATTTAGCACTGATTAGTTGGAACACAAAATTGATGTGGTGAGCTTGTTGAGCCTTGACGTTCATAGACAGGTGCATCCAATCCTGAGGAAAGGTTTTTAAGAGGGTCAACTTCAAGTTGTTCTCTTCGACTCTCCTCTGAAGAGTGGCAACACGGGGGCATCAAAACAACTCTCAAATGATCTGAAAACAAAGATTGTTCAACATTATGGTTTAGGAGAAGACTTCAAAAAGCTATCACAGAGATTTCAGCTGTCAGTGTCCACTGTGAGGAACATGGTGAGGAATTGGAAGACTGTAGTCACAGTTCTTGTTAAGACCAGAAGTGGCAGACCAACAAAAATATCAGAGGCAAAGGCGAAAGATGGTGAGAACGATCAAAGACGACCCACAGACCACCTCCAAAGACCTACAAGACAGTGTCATTGTGCATCATTCAACAATCCAACACACTCTGCATAAGGAAAAACGGGATGAGAGGGTGATGCAGAAGACACCTATTCTGCACAAACGTCACAAACAGAGCCGCTTGAAGTATACAAAAGCACATTTAGTCAAGCCAGCTTCATTTTGGAATAGGGTGCTGTGGACTAATGAAACCAAAATTGAGTTATTGCATCATAACAAGGGGCAATATGCATGGTTGCAAAAGAACACAGCATTCCAAGAAAAACACGTGCTACTCACAGTAAAATTTGGATGAGGTTCCATCATGCTGTGGGGCTTAGTGGCCAGTGCTCGTACTGGGAATCCTGTTAAAGTTGGGGGTTACATGGATTTCACTCAGTATCAGCAGATTCTTGTGAATACAGTAATGTTCAAGAATCAGTCACAAAGTTGAACTTATGCCAAGGCTGGATATTTCAACAAGACAATGACCCAAAACATAGCTCAAAACCTCCTCAGACATTCATGCAGAGGAACAAGTACAATGTTCTAGAATGGCCATCGCAGTCCCCAGCCCTGAATATCATTGAAAATCTGTGGGATGATTTGAAGCAGGCTGTCCGAGCTCGGCTACCATCAAACCTAACTAAACTGGGGATGTTTTGCAAGTAGGAATGGTCTGAAATATCTTCATCCAGAATCCAGACACTCATTAGGGGCTATAGGAAGCACCTAGAGGCTGTTATTTTTGAGAAAGGAGGCTCTACTAAATATTGATTTTCTGTTGGGGTGCCCATATTTATGTACCTATCTTTTTTTTTTTTTGTTTTGATGCATATTCTACATATTCTGTTCATATTTCACTGCTGAAATATTAGTGTATCCATCAGTTATTTGATAGATCAAAATTAAATTTTCTGATCCAAGCACCTACTGATTTTTTAAATGAAAATAATAGAAATTGTCAGGGGTACCTAAACTTTTACATATCACTGTAACTAGTAAAATGGACAAATTGACAGTGTGATGAATAAATACCCCATGCTAAATTTCATCATTCTGGTTTTCTCTCTCTCCTCACTGATATATGGATTGTCTTTCACATTGTCTTTTCATTTACATTGTTCTAAAATTTAAACCTGAGTGACTGTAAATGATATACTAAGCTGGTTTGATTCATTTTTTTCACTTCTCAGCTGCTAAGCCTTTTTATTGGTTTAATCGAAAGAACCAAAAGATGCTGATGCCACCATGTCTGACTTGGAGAGAGCTCATCTACAGTGGTGAAAAGTTGCACCTTGTTAAATTCGAGGTTAACATTTTTTGCTCACTCATTTTTATTTTTGTCATCCCAGACTCGGGTCTAAGGAAAGAGCGCCGGAGGAAAAAGAAAATCACGAACATCATTTCCTTTGATGACGATCTGGATGGAGGGGCAGAGGATGAGGAGGAGGGAGAGGATGACTCACACAAGATGGGCTTCATGAGGAAGAGCCACACGGCCCCAGCGCAGAGCAGTGTGGAGGAAGGAATCGACCCGCTAGACCCGGCATTGTCAGAGTCACCAGCCCAGAATGGCATGGTGGAGCCGGGCTTAGTCAGCTGGGTGGGGTCTCCTCATCCTTCTCGTGTCACCCCCATGACTACACCTCCTGTGCCAGACAGTAAGAGTATAGACAACGAGGAGGAGGAAGAGGAGGAGATGTACAAACCCAGAGCACAACCCCAGGAGGAGGAGGAGGAGACGATCAGCTTGGGCCAGTGAGTCACATATAACTTGAAGCAAAAACTGAAAGAGGCACCTCATAATCATTGTAAATTTAAAACTAATATTTACTATCAGGATGTTGTTGTCTTGCCATATTGTATTTATTAAATTTTGACATCCATCCATCCATCCATCCATGACACTGAAATCTAACAGCCGCTGTCCATAAATAAACTGCCCAGAACAAAAGAATAAACAGCCTGAAGCACTAGAAATAGAACAGATATCCAGTTTATAAGTAAATCCTGCTGGAACATGGACTTGGGTTGTGTTCAGCTTCTAAAGTACCATGCATGTTTGTTAAAATGATTTTATCATTTAACAAATCAGCCTAAATGAAAAGTGAGTCGAAAAAACTCTTTTAATATGCAAGTTTTGTTTGATGAACTTCCTCAAGACAAGAACTGATCTTCATCAATTTGATTTATTTAGTGTCCCAACACCTTAGGAAAGTGTGATACTAGATGAGTGGCAGTATTTTTCCTCTATAGTTGTATAATTCATACATGCATACTAATATTTCATTATTATTTTAAATTATTTTTGCAAGTATGCCAGTATATTAAATTTGACATGTGGCATGCAATCTCCATAGTCTGTTTTAGATGTTCTGAAAAAGTCCTTTTTGCCTGGAGCATTTTCCCATAAGTCATATGGGATAAGCTGGAAGTTCGGTACAGAGGGATAGTAACACATTTTTGGACATCATTACATGTAGAAAAGCTGAATAATGTGTTTGACTAGATGAATTATGGACACTGAGTTTACACAGTGGAACTTGAGCCTCGAGTGGAAAACTTTGAAAAGACCCTATTTTTCCCTGTGCTGAACTGGCAACTCTGGATGGAACCTATTTGTAATTAGGATATGCTCATGTATGCTGCATGTAAGCAGTAATAGTAATAGACTATTGGAATATCCATTTTTAAAAGACTTGTACCAGTTTATTAGAAGGCAAAAAAAAAAATGTAAATGGAAAAGATCAAAGAGTTCACCTTTTGACAGAAGCAGACCACATTATTCTGTTTGCTAAAATTTGACTCGACCATAAAACTGTGGTGTTTCAGGGTGGTTGTGGGCAGTTTGCCCAGTGTGTCGACATGGAGTCCCCCGGAGGCGATGATGGACCACAGCAGCTCGGACATCCTTATCCCAGTGAACCCTGTCGACCCACAACCAGGTACTCACGAGTTCGTCAGTCACTGACAAACAAACAAAAATACCCAGTCATTTCCTTACAATTGTGTCAGTAATTTCCTGACAGTCTTTATCCAATAAGGAAAAAGGAAATAATGTACTGTGAGCCTGATGATAGGCCACCTGTGAATTTCTGTAAAAATAATTTAACACCCCTGAAATAGAATGACTGTTTCCTACTAAAACTTAATTATTACTTTCATTAATTTAAATAAAGCTCATTTTTATTTAGTTTGCGAAGCAGCAAAGTGCAAATATTGTCTTTTCGCTACTTAGAATTTTAGTAATTGTGTCAATAGTTGTATATTGAAAGTGAAGTGCAATTTTCTTGAATATATGTTACACTACCGCCCAGTGTCTGCCGTTGTGGCTCCAGTAATGATTGTACTCAGCTCAAAAAGTAAAAATGAAACTCTAAATGTTTCATTTTTACATTTTTTTTATGTCCAGATCTTGGTTTTTGTAAAATAAATGTTATTATTTTAAATTATGACATTATGGTGACTTTACACAGCCCTGAAAGCCTCAAAAGGTGATTTATTTATTTATTTATTTTTTTGGATTGGATAATTGTGTTTGCAGAAAATAATAATTTATTAGTGCTGAACATCGTGTGCAAATAAGAAATCAATCCAGTTAATTATCCTGCTCTTAATGTGAAGAATAAAAATACTCTAACACTTCTCAGGATGTTGGGGAATCTGCAAAGAACCGTTCAGAAATTTTGTTATCCAACAACTAATAGTTAATTAGTTAAGATGTTTAATTTCCTATAGTGTAAAGGATTTTTTAAAGGGTTGGTATTGGCAAATGAATTTGTTCTTATCTTTTTCTTGCTCCAAACAATTGTCATTATGTTACTCTTCATGAAATGTTTTTTCTCATTAATTAAGAAATTAGCTGGTTTAAAATAACTAAACTACCAAAGGAAACAACAAAAAATATTGGACGGAGGCCATTAAGGGCTAAAAGTTAAAGTTGATGAAAAATCATTTAAAGACAGTGAAATTTGAAACCTCTAATTGGAATAGGTAATTTTAAACATGATTTTTATCGATGGAACATGCCATAAGAGTTTTAGCCAGCAGGACTAATTAAGGGGATGTGGATTATCACTATGTAAATAATGTATGTGGTAAAAAATGATTGAAGTCCTAAGAAAATTATTTTGCTCAAAGAACAATGGGACGGGACTTGAATATACATGCAGTAGGTGGAGTTTAAGGTCTGTAACTTGGTGTCGTCCAATATGGGAAACAATCCTGAAATGCTGTGTATCGAAGAACAGAATATCAAAAATGCTTGCGGAAAACAAAGTTTATACTGAGAGCAAGCAATGTTTTTCAAAGTTGTACTGTAAGGTTTTGATCCCTTGTGCTTATTTCCACCACTGGTAACAGCTGGTTTATGCTCTAATTTAGGCATCTGTTATCTGTCAGGTGAAGCTCAGGGACTTTCTCGTGCCTCTGAACCTTCACTTTCACTTCCATTTTGTTACAGCAAGCTCTGTGGAGGACTCCGCTGCATTTCCTGCTCAGTGTGAGTCAACAGGACCAGTGGCTAACTGCGAGAGCGGCACACTGCAGCTACCTTTCAAGTAAGAGTCACCATGAAAATTAGTAAATTTTAGTGCAGTGTGCCGTGAAATCAGATGCAGTTTTTGCCTTGGGGCTAAAAAAAAAACAGGGTTAGTCAGTCTGTTTTTTTTTGTTTGGGTTCAGATAGTTAAAAATTACTCATTATTAATCATTGTGATTCAAAGTACCTGACGGCTCTTCTAATGTGTTCTTTAGTATGGAGTCGAATCTTCCGTTGCAGTCTGTTCCACTCGCCAGTGTCCTGCCGACATCTGCTCTGCCAGAGTCCATGACAGTGGGTAAGTGTTTAATCTCAGACCCTGCTGTGTTCCTCCTTAGCTCGTGCTCTCATCTCTTTGCTCTAGTTGCTTGGGTTGTTCTCAAACCTGTTCTGTGGTATGAATCATAACCGTTTCTTGATGCAATATGCAAGATTTGCAACAGTTGAGTTCAGTTTCATTCACAAACAAGTAAAAATATGATCATAATCAAGATGCAAAAGAGATTTCTCAAATCGACACTCTGAAAAGCTACTGTGAGGTTAAAAGTAGGGGCCCCAGCAGTACCTATTAAATAATATCAAAGGGTAAAAGTACACACGTCTTCAAAGATAGTAATTGCATTTAGCAGCTCACAGGCAGTGAAAAAAGTCATTAGTTATCAAAGCGCTCCTATCTTGTGTAGCATTCACAGTGCCGTTGTGAGTCTCCTGGTCCGGAGCGCACGGCCCCGTAATTCACTCCTGTGTTTTAATACTAAACACCGTGGGTGACGCGTGGGTCACTATTGGTGGTTACTTGTGTGTCCAGCTTCGTAGGTTGATCGTTGAAATTAAATTTGTTGTTTCTGGAGGCCATCATGTTTTATTTTTGTAGTAAAGCGTTTGTTCTTTTTTTTTTTTGTTTTGTTTCTCAAACAAATGTTTGGGCCTGAAAACAGTTTTTCCATAGGAATCTACTTCGCGGATTTCGCCTATCGCAGATTATTTTTAGAATGTAACCCCCGCAATAAACGAGGGACCAATGTATAGTCTCGACAAAGTGATTGTGACGTCACCCATTAGTTTCTGAAGGGTCGTTTTGAGGTCAATCAGGTTGTCACTTCCTGGACGGTATCTAGCCAAAAACAGGATGTGACCATACTTGGACGAATGGCAGTGGGGCTTATAAAGTGTTCATGCCAGGGGACTCATAAGAAGCTAATATTAGCCAGACAGTGTATGACTCTAAAAGGCATGTGTGTTTCAAGTCGGACAATGATATAAAAGGCAGCACAACCAGCATCAGTTAAAAAAACTTTACAAATAGTTAATTTTGACAAAATATCCAAACAAAGAGTTATGTAAAGCCTTGTGCATTAACGGTGATGTAGCTGCATTTATTCTGTATTCATGTTGTGAAATGAATAAAAGCTGTGAAAGCTTAAACTTGTTTTCATTGCAAAGCACTTTTGTGACACAGGGCAGATATTATAAGTTTTCTTCCTATTGCTCCCTTTTCATTCAAGATTTTTTTTTCTTTTTATGTATTTTTATGATATCAAAAGATTTGTTGTTTTATGTTGGATGACTGAAATAAACAAAACTAAAAAAAAAAGACTCAAATCAGCAAGGGAACAGGCCGCCACAGTACATCAAATATATTTGAATTTCCCAAGCCAACTCAGTACTGATTACTGATGCAACTGCAAACATATGCTGTCAAAGAAAAAGAGCAGATGAGACAGTCAGAAAATGGAGATGACAGAAAGTAGCTGGACTATCAAAACAACGATGGTGAGAAGTCAGACCCAGCTTGTGGATGTCTCAGATAGCTGTACAAACGACAGCAACAGTGAGCTGTTTGTTGTCTGTTTTTTTACCCTTTCAACTGTGTCACTCACAAGAGTTTGATGTTTTCAGTTGGCTTCAGTTGGTTTGACAAATCATGTGGGCTGTGGTCGCTCATCAGTCACACTCGTTTAAAGTGTTGATCCCCAGTTTTTCAGTCATAAAAATTCTGCTAAAACCAGCTGGTTAGTGTGAACTCCAAGTCTGTTCAAAACTGGTATCGACTGTGAATATTGTGTCATGTGCCTCCAGCTTTAAGGCATTAACCCCTTAAACCCAGGGGTGAAAATCTATTTCCATTGTTGGGGAGGAGAAAAAACAGTAAAATTGGGGTATATTTCAGTAGTTATAAATGTCAAACAATGTAGCTTCAAGTAGTAGCACTTGTATTATGCCTTTAACAAATGTTACTATACTATTTGAATGAAAAATTATTTGGTCTACAATGTGATTTTTTTTTGGGGAGGGGCAACTTTGTAGAAGGGGGGTTCCAGACCCCCCCGTCCACCTGGGATTGATGCCAAAGCTTAAACCCAAAGCCCAAAGAGGAGACACTCTGCTACAAGCATGTACAGTATAGGTCATATTTACACAGAGCAAACGCACAACTCCAACACCAAGCAATTTAATTATCAAATATCAAAACCCTTAAAGGGAAGGGTTAAAACAAAAAAATTGAAAATATTCACAGCAGCGTGTTTCATAGTAATAGTAATGGATTCAACATCATCAGGGGCCTGTACCACAAAGTAAGCTCAAACCTGCCGGGATATGTTTTCAAATGAGTGGCTTGGCAAACGCACAACATTCATGATGTGGCTCAGCAGTGTCATGAAGCTGGATATGAACTTGCTTTGTCAAGCTCAGGCTTTGATCGTACTGTTGTGGAGCTGGTGCCAGGTGACCAAGCATCATCAGGATCACATGTGGGTTCATCTGGATCACTTCAACTGTATTTGTGAAGCACCACAGCTGCAACAAAGTGCTGTACATCAGCAATAAGTAACAATATGAAAACAAGCTATAACACAGCACAATACAATACAACTAAAAATACAAAGTGACAAAACAAGTCAGTTTCATAAACTAAAACCAATAAAACAAATAAAATTGGTCCCTTTTGCTGGGATGCCAAGGAGTAAAAGCAGGTTTTATGACAAGTTTTAAAATATAAAACAGACTCAAAAGAGCAGCTGGTGCCTCATCTGCAGCCTCCACCTGATGCTGAATCCACTGACAACAGCCTCCAGTTTGTTGCACCATTGTTTTCTGTTTCGTCTATGCAGTGTCCAGGTAAAAAGATGCACAGTGCAGACATGATCACATGGTCTGATTCTTAAGGACACCTTGCAGAGCACTCACTGTGCCGATGCTCATGTTTAATAGAAGTGTCCATACCAAACAGGATGGCAGTGCATCAGCCTCCATTGTTGTTGTGCTGTAACATGCAACTCCATTGACCACATTTGTCTGCAACTTTGTTCTGAGTGGTAGAAGTGCTGTTTCTTTGAGGTTAGGGGGAGGTCATGCACAAAACATACACTGCACAAAGTGGGATCCCATCTCCCACACAGAAATCCATATACTTGGTGCACCTCCACAACCACTTTAGTGTCCGCCTACAAGCAAGCTGTGGACGTACTGTAGCATCAGTTGGTCACTCACTGCCTTGTAGGTGGTGACTTGGGAATGACAATGTGTTAGGAGACCATGTGTTTCCAACATTTGCCATCTCTGGGCCCATCCTTGTTCATTCATTCTTTTTCAACAATGCACATGTAAAATTGGTATTTCAGCTATTCAACTTTATGATGCTAACTGCTATCATTGAAGGTAAAGCAAAAGAACTATGAGTCAGACACCAAAAATATTTCATCAAGGTCTTTAGGGGTTAAAGGCCATTCTAGTAACAATAAGTGACAAATAATCAAAATGTTTTCCCCTGTTGAGGCTTTTAGAGTGTATTGTGTGTCAACTGAGGGGTCTTGAGGGGTATTTGGGAGGCAGTGGAACCTATATTTGTTAAATAAACAAAATGAGAAAGTGGTATTAGGGTATATGTGGCTGACTGGTGAGTGAGTTAGAAATCACTGAGCTGTGCGATGTCAAGTCAGTGCTGACAGGAGCTGAAAATGTCAGAATGACTCCAGATGCTCTGTCCACACACACACACACACACACACACACACACACACACAGGCTTGTCACATCCAGCAGCTGCGTTGACTGGACTCACCTCTGAAGTGTCAGTGAGACCCACCAAGTCAATCACTGTCTCTCTCTTCCTTTCCATCTCGTCTGTGGTCCATCTGTCCCTCTCCCGCTGTGTGTCTTCCTGTCGATGTAGAAAAAACCCCAGGTGCTTCACGGGCCTGTCAGAGAATCAATTTAAACCTTATTAATGGTCACACTCACACACGTACATCCTCTCCTGCTCTGTACGACAATGAGTCAATTTTAACCCAATTAACATACAGAGATTCTAATTTTCCCTCACACACACGTCTCTTAGTTGCACACTCACATGCAGGTGTCACCTCGTACCGTCGCCTTGATGTGCCAATGAATCACTTTCAATCCAATTTCCTGTAAAGTCCTCTCTGTCTCTTTTTTGTCTTTCTCGCTCACACACACTCAGGTAACTAATTGAACACCTGGTGTGGCTTGGCCTGGCTAATCGTAGATTAATTGTCACCTTGTTGTAAATGGCCAGGGATATGGACGTGTGTGTGGTGTTGATTCGATCTGAACTCTAATGGAGTGAAGGTGTCACACTTTTTCCACTGTGTGTTTGTGAGTATGGTTATGTGCATGCGTGAAGTCGTTGCCTGCCTCGACGCTGGGTCAAACAGGCCTCGTCTGTGCTCTGATATTTTTCATCTGTCATGAGCGCAGACGTCCGTCCATAGTGAAAACCTACCTTTATCACTTGAACCCATTCTCATTTCCAAAAGTAATATTCTTAAATTTATTTCACCTTGACTATTATTCTATTATTTGACCATGAAAACCTACCATTAGCATTTGGAATCATATGAATATCATTGTTAGTTCAATAGTTATTCACAAAAATTTCCATAATGGCATTTTCTTCTGGATCTACCGTCATAAATGTTGACAATATCTCAAATTTGTGGATACATTACTGAATCACTAGACTCTGTACTACAATTTGGTGCCAGTTGCATGTCTATAGCTTTATATGCTGCCTTACAGTATCGAATAAAGCATTTTGGATCAATGTATGGTGGTATGAAAAAGTTTGTGCCCCCCTGACAATTTCTGTTATTTTCATTTATAAATCAGTAAGTGTTTCATTTTGATTAAATAATTGATGGACACAGTAATATTTCAGCAGTGAAATGAGGTTTATTAGATGAACAGAAAATGTGCAACATACATCAAAACAAAATTAGACAGGTGCATAAATTTGAGTACCCTTGTTATTTTGTTGATTTGAAAACCTACAACTATTTAGCACTAGTTGAAACAAAAAGCTTCATAGACAGGTGCATCCAATCATGAGAAAAGGTTTTTAAAGTAGTCAACTTTAAATTCTTCTTCTTGTTGACTCTCCTCTGAAGAGTGACAACATGGCGGCATCAAAACAACTCTCACATGACCTGAAAACAAATACTGTTCAACATTATTAGGAGAAGGCGACAAAAAGCTGTGACAGAGATTTGAGGTGTCAGTGTCCACTGTGAGGAACATAGTGAGGAAATGAAGAACCACAGTCACAGTTCAGGTTAAGACCAGAAGTGTCAGACCAAAAAAAATATCAGAGGCAAAGGTGAAGGATGGTGAGAACAAGCAAAGACGACTCACAGACCGCCTCCAAACACCTACAACATCATTTCACTGCAGACGGTGTCACTGTGCATCATTCAACAATTCAGCCCACTCTGCATAATGAAAAGCTGTATGTGAGAGTGATGTGGAAGAAGCCTTTTCTGAACATATGGCACAAACAGGGTTGCTTGAAGTATGTAAAAGAACATTTAGACAAATCAGCTTTGTTTTGGAATAGGAGTCTGTGGACTGATGAAACATAAACTGAGTTATTTGGTCATAACAAGAGGTGATATGCATGGTGATGAAAGAACACAGCATTCCAAGAAAAACACATGGTACCACAGTGAAATGTGGTGGAGGTCCCATCATGCTGTGGGGCTGTGTGGACTGTGGGAATCTTGTTAAAGTCGAGGGTCACATGGATCCCACTCAATATCAGCAGATTCTTGAGAATAATGTTCAAGAATCAGTCACAAAGTTGAAGTTACGCCGGGGCTGGATATTTCAACAAGACAATGACCCAAAACACAGCTCAACATCTACTCAGGCATCATGCAGAGGAACAAGTACAATGTTCTAGAATGTTCATCCCAGTCCCAGACCTGAAGATCATTGAAAATGTGTGGGATGGATTTTTCAGTGGTTGTTCATGCTCGATACCATCAAACCTAACTGAACTGGAGATGTTTGGTCCAAAATGCTTTCATCCTGAATCCACACACTATAGGAACATTATAGGAACCACCTAGAGGCTGGTATTTTTTTTTTTTTACAAAAGGAGGCTCTACTAAATATTAATGTGATTTTTCTGTTGGGGTGCCCAAATTTATGCACTTGTCTAATTTTGTTTTGATGCATATTAAACATTATCTGTTCATCCAATAAACATCATTTCACTGCTGAAACATTACTGTGTCCATCAATTATTTGACAGATCAAAATGAAACACTTACTGATTTATAAATGAAAATAACAGAAATTGTCATGGGTGCCTAAACTTTTTCATACCACTGCATCTGGAATATTGCTCATATCTGAATCACACTTTGTGAATCACACTTTGTGATTCATCCAAATCGTTTTCCAGCTTTTCATGTCATGTCGTGAACAAACATTTCTGAAAATCACACTCAGGAAAATCAGGGGAACCATAATAATAATTTGCCAATGCTTGATGAATCTGTCCATTATTTTTTCTTTCTTTATTAATCAATTGTTTGGTTTCTAAAATGGAAAACACCAGGATATCCATCAAGGTATAATGACACCTCTTTTGTTGTTTGAAATGTCTTGGAAACCCATTACCCATGTTTATAATCCTTTTATTTAACCACATGAAGACCCATTGAGAGTGACACCTCTTTTACAAAGGGAGACCAATCAGTATCCCAGAGATGAAATAGTTTTGTTTAAACGGCTCGGCTAAACCATGTCCAAGTTGATGTACACGTCTGATCAACATCTATCAAAAATGTTTTAGTTGCAGTTACTACTGTATAAGGGGGTCAAACCAGGTACTGACAACATCGGTTCATGAACTCTTGCCTCTAAAACTTTGCATCATTTTCAAACTTTGAAGCAGCCCTGTATATTGTTGCCTCATAAAATTCAAGAACTGCATTTTATTTTGAGTGTTTGAACCTACAGCCTTGTGAGCTGTAGTCCACAATATAGTCCCACGAGCTCTACCCATATGTTGCTTCATCTTGATCAGGTGAGATGAAGCGTCACGAGGCACTAAACCACTTGAGCCAATCGGTTCAAGAAAGGTTTCATTTCTCAAAGCTCCATATGCACAAGAAACCACCTAGTGGCCAGGTGTGTAATCACACACAGCTGTATCTGGACCACATCCCCTAGCGCATTGAATTTTTGTGTTAGTTATGGTTGGGAATGACTATGAATTGCAGAAAAATGTATGACCAAATAATGTCTCTACATGACTTATCACATATGTGTGAAATAAATTATTTTCAACATATTCTGTGTGTTTCCCAAAATATACGATATGGCAGGTTGTGTAAAAATGTTTTCCTTTCACTTTAGGAAAATGGTATGGGCTAAAGCAGGCAGAGGACAGTGAAAGTGAACGTACAACTAGAAAGAGGGCATTTTATATGACTTTGACTGATGTACAGGACAGATGAGATTGTATTCATTTTTATGAAGAAATAACACTTTCTCAACAGTTCTTGGTGTAAGCGATTCCTTTTTTTGACACAACCTCACGGTCCCTTGAAAACACCCTTTCACACATAACAGAAGATGCCGGCGTGCAAAAACACAGAAGAGCAAGGTCATATAAATTGGGGTATAATTATTTTTGCCTCTCCCAGTACTCCTGTGGGTTTCCCAGCCTGCTTATATTTGACTCTGAACAGTAGAGCTGAACCTCCACTGTGGCATATGCTGTTATATTTTGAGTCTTTCTTGCCTCCATGAGACTGGTGTCTAAACAATGCCGTAGTTTGCTACCACAGATCATGTTTATAATTGTTCTAATAGGAATAATTAATCTCAATGTAAAACAATAGAGCACCTCCAATGACATCATGAGAGGTGGACGCCTGAGGGATTTCCTCTCCGCTTTGTTTTGATTGAATTATGGTGGCACATTCTGAGGTCAGTTGCTCTTTTTTGCCTCGGTGGCTTTTGTGTGGCTGAAAAATACTATTGCTTTAAATCACTGGTCCAGGAACATGATGCTCATTGACTGCATAATGTACAGCTTCTCCTGGAGTTGTCTAATGTGCTGGTCTCCCATTTCCAATGCCACTTCAGGTGCCCACTTTATTTCCTCTTGAAGAGTTCGCTCCAGCATTTTTATGAGTCTCGGCTGCAGCACCTAGTGGGCATTTGTGGTACTGCGCTAGGGTGGTTTAAGTCCTATCTATCAGATAGGAGTTTTTCTGTGAAGCTTTCAGATGCCGAGTCCTCTC
>JAQQAE010009941.1:0-14334 GCA_029823295.1 Pseudamia nigra
CCCCCCCCCCCCCCCCCCCCCCCCCCCCCCCCCCCCCCCCCCCCCCCCCCCCGTGGTGGCTCCAATCAAATATCTGTGAGGGCCTGGTGCTGCCGAGTGACGAGGGCTTCCTCCGCCTGCAGCGCTCGCCCCAGCTTTGTTCTTGCCGTTATCTTGGGCGACAGATAATCCTGACTGTGCTGCGTGGATCACAGCTGCTTCTCCACACATCAACCAGCAGCTCATCACGCATGTTAAACTCATTACATATTCAAAGGGGAACTAAATCTCCTGCATATCTCATCGCTGGAGGGATGTGTGCATGTGTGTTTGCGCACATGTTGTGCACACATCAGCTTTGCTAACAGCATTTTTCACCCCCCATTTAACCTTCCCCTTTCATCCTTCCCCTTCTTCAGATCCACTCACGCTCGAAGACTCGGGAAGCAGTTTGACTCCGAACTTTACTTTGTGCGTTGTTTGACGAGCTGAAGTGGGAGCTGTTGACACACACCTACAGATGTGTGTGGATAAACAGATGTGTGTGTGTGTGGGTGTGACCACAAGAGTGTCAACAGGACGTTACTGATCTCACAGAGGTCAGAGGTGAAACTGATGGTGTTAAATATCCGCTCATGTTGAAATCAGTCTTGTTGAGGTGAAAAATAAAAAATAGAAAATGTATGTGTTAATTTTCTATTTTTTTTATATAACATATAAACATTTTCAAATGTATATTACCATATATTCTGATCATGAGTTTTCACCAACTGAAACACAGTTTTCCCTTGGTTTGTTTATGGATTAGGTGCATTGAAGACTTTTTGTTTTACCATCCCATTTCCAAAAATATCGGGATGTAAACAAAATGCAAATAAAAACAGAATACAATGATTTGCATATCTCATAAGCCCATATTTTATTCACCATGAAGCATGATCAACATATCAGATGTTGAAACTGACATTTTACTATTTCATAAAAAAAATATTGGCTCATTTTGATCTCATTCATGATGGCAAAAAAGTTGGAAAAAGGGCGACAAAAGGTTGGAAAAGTACAGTAATTGGCACAAATCAAAGTAGAAAACTGTTCTGTGGTCGGACGAATACCTCACGATCATTTTAAATTATCTCAGGTCCAGAGAAGACGCTCTCCTTTCTGGATTTGTTCACATACGGCTTCTACTTTCCATGATAAGCTTCAAATCGCATTTATGAATTCTGGAAGTGTTCCTGAGCCCACGTCGTGATTTCTGAATGATGTCTGTTTTTAACGTAGTGCCGCTCGAGGGCCTGAAGATCACGAGCATCCAGCTTTGACCTCTAGCCTTCCTCCCGATTCTCCAAATCTTTCAACGAGGAGCATTTTTCTGAAATTGTTCCGCAGTTTTCAGGTGGACTTTGTGGCAGGTTGGTGAGACTCTCCCCGTCTTTATCATGTTACCGACCTGTTGCCAATTAACCTCATTAGTTGTCAAATGCTCTTCCAGGTGTTTTTGCGTTCCAACTTTTTTGAGATGTGTTGCTGGCATCAAATTTAAAAGGAGCTAATATTCTCCATGAAATGGTAAAATGTCTGGTTGTTTACGTTCTCTTGGGACTAAAATATGGGTTTATGAGATTTGCATTCTGATGGTATTTACATTTTGTTTACATCACAATTTTTTGGAACTGGGGTTGCACTTATTTTACGAAAAAAAAAATGACAGTATTTAGAAAATGGTTAAAAGATACAAAACGTCTGCTCATTGGTGATTGAAAATTCTGATAAATCACCTCATTCAAAAATGTGAAAATGTTCTGTGTGTACAGAAATATTAAACTGAACTTAATAAATAATAGAAATCTTTTTACTTTGGGCAAAAACATGGTAAATAGCAGCAATAAAAAGATAAGTATTCATTTTTGTCGGTGCTGAGGTTGAGCTTGATTCTCCGTGTCAACACATAACTTCACTTTTGCAAAAGCAAACCCAGCTCACTGCTAAAAAGCGGGAATACACACTTCTCGGGCTATTTTCACTGCAGAGTTTCAAAGGAATCTCAGCAGTCTCAAGATTATGTTCTGCAAAAGTAGTTATGATCATGGAAGGAAAACCCAAGCACAGAATTATTTTGTCGGGGAAATGAAACTACCTTCCACCTGGGCACACCTTATCCTTCTGTGTTTTATTTTATTTTGAATATTTTTGATTTTCTGCATTAATTCTGAAGACATCCAGACTGTGGAAGAACAAGTATGGAATTATGTCTTAGACAAAAAATCTTCAATTCCCACCTGAGTTAATTTGTGCCATTTCTTGTCTTCTTTATGTGCTTCAAATCATCAGTTGTCTCATGCAGAGGAAGGGAGGTTAAAGAGTCAACAGCCCTGTTAGTGCTACTACAATGACTGTACAAATCCATGTTATGGCAAGAAGCAAAGAGAAAACAGAGTCTGTCCGTACTTTAAGAAATCAATCCAAAAAAATCTTTTAATGTGTCCCCAAGTGCAGTCGCCAAAACCAAGGACTAACATTAGGGGGAGGGAGCTAAATAATTAGTAAACATAAACAAAATAATCAAGAAAGAACAAAAATATGTTCAAAGATGAACAAAAGGCCGAGAAAAAATGAGAAAAAGTAAAGAAAAACTGTCAAAATTAGGAAAATGAGTAAAATCAAACAGGGATCATCAGGGATGATCAGGGTAAATGAACAAAAATACACCAAACTGGTAAAGAAAGTGATAAAAAAAATTAACAAAATGAGCAAAAATATACCAAATAATCTAGAAATATGGACAAAAATGATGAAAATAATCAACAAAATGAACCACAAAAAGAACAAAGTCAAATTATAAAAATCGAGACTGAAGAGCAAAAATAAAAATACAAGAAATGAAGACAAATTAACAAAATAATTGAGAAAATGAATAATAAAAGAAATTAAGGAAATTCCGAAATAATGCTAAAAATTACCCCAACACTGTGAAAGTTTTTATAACATTACAAACTGTTTTATTAGATTATAACCCCCGCCCACCTCCTCAATTTAGCTAAGATTTGTTGGACAAATTCACTTGAATATGATAATTCTGTTCACACATTAACTCACTGTCCTGCACAGTATGGAAGAAGTCGATTGGATCAAAAGTTTTGGTGTTTTTACCCAGCTAAACGAGTTAAAAGGATAAAGAAACGGACCGTATCGTACGACATCCAAGGGGAGAGTCCGTCTGGTTATTGACTCCTACAGGCCAGATACATTTCTGTAATCACATCATATTCTAGAATGTGCACGGAGGGGATTAAGCCACACATAGAGCTACAGTGGACACGTGTTCGGCAATGTTAGGCAAATTAGTCGTGTTGATAACGCGCTTGTTTGCGTGTCGTCGCAGTCAGTGGCCGTTGATTTATCAGCATGTCTTCACCTCCACGCTCACCCCTTAATCCTGTCCCCAGACAGGCTGATGCCAGATCAGCTGCTTCAGGCTGAAGGGACCCCCGCCTCCACCAACAAGCCCACTGGTGCGAGGATCGGCAAACGTGGGATGTCTACGCATCGAGGTGTGGGAGTTTTTTTTACCAAAATCTGCTAATTCTTCCTTGACCTACTTTTTCACCTTCACCAAGGAGGTTGTGATTTTGTCAGCGTATATTTATCTGTTTCTTGGTTTGTTCATATGATATCGTTTGATGAAATTTTCAGGATAGGTCAGAAACTGCACAAGGGAATAATCTGGATCGTCGTCTCGATGCAGAACATTTTTAAAGGATTTATCACCATTGTGGGATAGAGCCAAATTCAACATTTGTTCCTGTGACACCAGAAATAACACTCAGAAAATTTTGACAAAACAATATAGGATAACACTATAATAAATTCTAAGTTGTATTCTAGTTTGAGCCAGATATGGACCATATTCCAGCATTGAGGAAAGGTGGCAAATAAAGCTATAGACATGCAAGTGACACCACATTGTAGTGGAAAGTCTGCTGACTCAGCAATGCGTCCACGGATTTGACGTATTTTCAACATTTATGGAGCTAAATCCTGACCATTAGGGAAATATTATTCTTTTTGTGAATAGCTGATATGTATGTGATTCCAAATGCTAATGGTAGGTTTTGACAATGAAGAGAAAGGAGCTGCCTCGGTTTATTATCTGAAATCATCTACTCAAATGCAAAGAATAAGAAAAATATATAGGTGAATCTACCTTAATATCCACGGTTTTATGCTTGTTTATAAAACCAGTCCGTCTTTTACGTCAAAATAAATGTCCCTGAATGCAACACATCATGTGTTGTCTCTTCATTTAAAAAAAATAAATAAAACTGGACAAATGTATCTCAGCCGCTGCCTTTCAGAGCCTTCTGATGGGCATTTTAGTGACACTTATGAATTATTTTTCTTCAGTTTGATTAATTACAGTTCTTCTTATTGCCTGTTGTTTTGTTTTCTTTTTTTTTCTTCTCCCTCCCGGCGCGTTTATGTGCTTGTCAGGCCACCATTGTAATCCATGTACTTATGAAGGATATTTACTACTTTTCTACCTATTTTTCATTTACAGTCTTCATTGTAGACATTGTAGCTCAGAGTATAAAAAATAATGTTTCTAATGCACCCAAGAATTCATATGTATCCATTATAATTTGCACAAATACACTCTGCATCTTAACTTATGCAGAATATTTTAATATTTAATGATATACTGCACATTGTTGCCCACAAAGTTAGAACAAAAGATTTTTTTACCTCTTCTCATGAAATGATCTGACAATGGAATTTATTCTGAATACATAAAGTGTATATCTTCTAAAAACTATATTGATCAATCTCTTCCAAAGGTAATTACTGATTATATACATGTATAAAAGAAATAAACTTTATGGAACAATGTTTGAAATTTTAAACAGTAAAATGTATGTATAGTCGATTTTAAAGAAATATGGTGATTAGATAGTAGATTCACCCTTTTTTGTGTCTTCAGCTTCATTGCACTTTGACACATCCAGTACATTGAAGATTCAAAGTTTTATTGTCACATGCACAGTGAGGAAACATGTTTCCATGCACAATGAAATTTTGTCGTCGCCGTCCACAATGAATGCTAAGTATAAAGTCTACAACCAGTACATTTGTCCAAGACTAAACCATCCAACCTTTGTGACAGTGCAGATGTTGAAGGAACACAGAGGAAGCCTGTGAGCTATTTCCATCACTCTGCTCATTACAGTTACTTAATATAACCCTGTTCTGCCGAAGCATTAACTGCTCCACAAACCACACAGATAGTTATGACACAGGAGTTAAATTTGCTGAATAAGCTGCAGACTCGTCTTGTGAGAAACCGACTGTAAGCCACCGTCTTCCAGGCCGGGTTTACTGTTACTGAGTGCATCGTACGGCACCAGCGCTGTACTTGGCAACACTTCGACGACAGGCTTTTAAAGTAGCCACGATGTCTCAAAGGTGCTAGAAAAGTTATTTTACAAGTACTGTGGCCTGCTGCTGCATTTAAATTATCTTGGAATATAACATGCCGCAGTGGTAATAAACTGGAAGTAATAGTAGCAATAATGTTAAGTTCAGGGAGTCATCATTCTTCAGAATTCCCTGACACTCTGAAAGGTCTCTGAAATTCACCAGTGCTTTAGTCTCACTGACGACTTCTACTGTTTTACTGTTTGTATAGAAGATTTGAAGCTCTGAACATCGCTGTAGCAACATGTCAATCAAACCCCAGCACAGCAGTCATTTATCGGATTATTTGCTGTAATATCTGAATAAGCAAAAAGTTAAAGATGGCCCATCACATTACTTATTAGATTATCCAAATAAAAGGTTTGAGACCATGATGACCTATGAAAAAAATGTATTCGCTTAGTATTTTCAGATCAAAGTCCCATGTATCTGTATGGGAGAAAAGCTTCTTGGAGCCGGACGATCGGTGGGATTTCAACGTAAAAAACCCACTCCTCCACTGCGCAAGGCAAGTGATCATCGAAAGCACATCCACAAGGCAAGAAATGGCACAAATAAACTCTTGTGTGAACTGAAAACGTTTTGGAGTCACTGCCTTGTGAATTTGGTGACAGAATGTCACGAATGTGCAAAGCTGTCGTCACAGTTAAAGTGCCTATTTTGGATCATCTAAAATATAAAACATATTCTGCTTTTTGTTTACTACATAATTCCATACATGCTGTTTCACAACTTGAACGTCTTCAGTATTAATGTACAATGTTGAAAATAAAACTTACATACACCTGCATGTAATTCATTACATGGAGGTTTTGCAGTGCCCTACGTCACATCCATATTGTCTCCTCAAACTTTTCACGTCCCTTTTAGTGACTTAAAAATACAACCTTATAGACACAAAACAAAACTTGTTTTTCTAATCTCCAGATTAGATTAGGTTTGCCGGCGCTAACCTCTCCAGACACCCCATAACTCACCACCTGAAAGATGCCTAAATCTACCAAAATACACGAAGCTGTCTAAAACCAGGAATCAATTTCACCTTGTGACATTTAGTTTTTACAGGCACTTATTGGCTGCTAAGAGATAAGCACTTTGCTGCCTGGAAAGACAAGCAGAGCGCGTGAGCTGAATTAAATTATAGTTAGAACCCTTGTGCCGCACAGCAAACCATTTGAAAGAGAAGCACAAATCATCACCGACACAAGCATCTACGAAGCAGTGGTCACTTTAAAACCTTCTAGAGTGGTAAAAAGATCAGAAGCCCTACACATTTGTTCTTTTTCAAACCAAACAGCCCCTCTTCATCATTGAATACTTAAATGTCTCGCTGGGTTTTGGGAAATAGGTCATATTGAAGTGATAAGACGATGGCTTGTTTCATTCACAGGACACATATGGACTGGGATTCACTGTCAGCCCAGTGCATGCTCAGAATTTTTATCAGGTACTCCTGTCAGCCCCCATTCCCACCTTTCGTCCTCACTTTGACATGAATCTCTCTCAATACATCATCCTCCAGCCGCCGTCACATTTGCCACTTTATTGTCCTATTATAATCCATTGTTTGAGGAGCACACAAGATCAATGTCCGATTACAACAAATACGCCAAGGTTCTGAAGTGGACATGTGGCAGGAGGCTGCAGCTTCTCTCTCCACCGAGCACAGGTCAGGGAACTGGCCCACAGAGCTTTTCATTACACTATAAAGTCTCGAAAAAATCCACCCGGGGTTCTGGAACCCAGCTCGGATCGAACGCTCGACTGAATTGTGGCTTTGACTTGTCGGCTTGATTAGATTCGAGAGGAAAGTGGGTTGATGAGTAAACATGACAGCATCAATATTGCATGAGACTGAACATCCAACGATTCCTTTCTTTAATGTTTGGGAAAAGATCTGGGTCGAATCCTCTTAATACTCTGACATGAAACGCTTTTTTTCATGGATTAAGCTGCAACATGAGAATGAGGGAAAATATGGAACAGGAAAGCAGGGAAATAAAAGGAAACCAAAGGTAAGTAACAAAGTTCTGGTCCTCTGTTATGAGTCACCAATTGATGAAAGCTCAAAGATAATGAGCACATCCAGAAATTTTGCGGCCTGAGCCTGATGGTTGTAAGGAGTGGAAAGGATCGACCTGGTCTGTGTGGATCAGGGACACTTCGCTGGCAGTGGAAGCTGTGGCTGCTTGTGTTTCCCCCGTGAACCGAAGCACATGTCAGTGGAGACACCTGCTCTGGCTCAGCCTCCTCCTCTGCTGCCGGCCCGGGCGTCGGGGTCGCCCCCTCCCCCCCGGCATGCCATTGTCTTAAGCACAATCCCCGGATTTATGGACTCATTAAGACATTTTCACACATTTCACATCTGTTACATGACCTGGAAATGTTGTAAATGACAGAATCATAGCTGCTAAGTTGCAAATACAGAAAGTTCAAGGGGTTTTGATGTGAAAATTTGAGAATGATTGCTTTGATCAAAATACCTAAATTAGTGATACGCAGGGGAAAAAATGTAAGGAGCTTACAGTCTCTTACCAAGGGACTAGGTCCGGGTTAGGGACGGGGGGGGGGTGGTGACTAGCCATCTGGCTGAGATGTTTTATGGTGGGCTTGCATCAATGGCTGCACGATTGATCGACATTTGGGTTATCCAATCTCTGCTGTTCTGAAGTAGGGACGCGAAAGGCACGACGCAGTGACGAAGGATCTCGAATCACGCCAATCCTCCGCAGCAGAAGGAAAAATCAGATGTTGTGTAACTTGGCAGTGGCTGGACAGACCTTCAAGGCCATCGGCTGCTGCTTTAATCAGAACATGCTCAGCAAAGACACGAGGAACAGTGACCTACATTCATCTGAATGACAGATGTCCCTCGTGCCCAGTCGTAGGACGCGCTCACTCCTCGGTGATTACTGCCGCACGCATTCACAGCTTCAATGTGTTGTATGTAATTAAACTTCTCAGTGTAATGCTGCAATCTCACACTTACCGTGCCCTACAGAATTACAAAAACGGTCATGCTGATTCAGGATTTATACAAAACAATTGTTCAAAATTATTATTCTTGTTCTGTAGATATATTTTTAATCAAACTTGCCCAGAAAATTTACCGTCACACAAATAACTGCTTGCCTTTTCCTCTACATTTAGGAGCATAAATAGTTCAGTTACAAAATACAACTAATGTAGAAGTGATGTCATTTATCGGCATTGAACACTTGAACATACAGAAAAAAATAACATTTCAGTTTATATTTCAGTGCGCAAACAAATTGCACATAACTGAAATATACAAAAAGATGACTGGTATTGACAGTCATTTCTTTGACGACACCTTGAAATGAAGTGGGCACAACGAGGCACTTGTCAAACCTCACACAGTGGAAAATGTCGCTGAAATACTGGTGGAAATATGTCTTTCCACAGGTGGATGAAAATTATGATGATTAAGCAAAATATTTGTGGTAAGCACAAATACAAGTATTATCTTTCATCAGTTTGTTCTTGTATTTGCTGTGCATTAAAGTTCATTCTTTCAAAAAGAATTCAGTTTGTACAAAATAAACAGAGTGGTGTTATTTTCTATTAACACATTTTATAGTCTATTGTAGAACAATTGCTGATTTTTCTGTTTTTTATGTATTTATTCATTGTTATCAAATCAGTGTAATTTTTATTCCACTGGTCAACATTTTGCCTTCCTCGGGGATCACACTAGAAATAAGTGGTTACACTTTCATGTGTTTCACTATCACACATTCTTGTACATGCACAGTATGTCTGTATTTTATTTGTCATGTCTCTGAGTAAAGTCAAATCATTCTTGACATTAATAAAGTTTGAAATTTGAAAAATGTTCTTTTTCTCCTTTCAGCTGTTCAACAGTTGCCGCAGCTGATCATCTGCTTCCACTTGGATTTGAAGATCTGCATGTTTGTTTTGGCTAAATTTTCTCCTTGGGGGTTTTTTCTTTATCACCTCTGCCAAGACGACTGTGTTGTCATGTCAGTTTGTTTGTTTGTTTGTTTGTTTATTAGCTGGACGATGCACAAACTATTGGACGGAGTTTGGTAAAATTTTCACCAGAGGTGGACCTCGGGCTATGGATGAACTCATTAGATTTGTAGCCCATTATTGTTTATGATATTAGCAAAAATGTCAAAAACAGCCTGGTCTCGTCAAATTGTGGGTGAACATTGAAACTCCACACGAAAAGGCAGGGAATCAAAATCAGGGCCGCGATAATGCGAGGCAGGCATTGGATCCGGACTGGGATCATTTCCAAAATCAAATGAACCCAATATTGTTCATTAGTTTTTTTCAGAATCTTTGCTGACAAACAAACAAACCAACATTGTGGAGGCAAAAAAAGAAAAAACCCTGGAGGAGAAAACTTGTCCAAGATTTTGACCGTTTTAGGCTCCACATCAGATTTGGAAAAGATACATTGACCAGTAATTACAATCCCATCACTGCATGAGTAGGAGCAAAATTAAGAACAACAAAAAAGATCCAAAAATGAGCACAAGATGAGTAAATTAAAAGTAAATTAACACAAATCAAGAAACATTAAAAATAAACTAAATGCACAGCAACATGATCAAAAGTTAAAATCAAAGTAACCATTAAAACCCAATAACAAGCTACAAAACACAACAAAATGCACAATAAAGTTAACAAAAATGGAATGGAATATTTTATTTGTTGTTTGTTTCCAACTGCAAGCAGCACAGAAATAAACCACTTACCTCTTAATACTGCACAATGTAAATAAGAAATTTAATAAATCAACAAACACACAACACAATGAATAAAAATGAACAAAACCATTAAGCAAATGGACCAATGTGATCAAAACAACCTGAACACAAATTAATGACAAAAATTCCAAATAATTAACATACGCACTACTTGAGTCGTGAGAGTTTTATGACACACTTTTTTGTCCTTCCTCAAGTACTTGTGTTTATGAGTACTTCTACTTAAGTCATTAGAATGATGAAGTAACAGTACTTTTACTTACGTTCCACCGGTCCCAGCATTTCCAATCCCTTATATTTAACCTGAAAAATCACTATTGTAAAGGAAGCAATTTATGTTAAATTATCAGTTAATCCACCAGCTATTCTTTAGTCTTTTATACACATGTGATACAAAAGCAGATTTCACACCATGACCATCCAAAGGCCAGTGATGCGGACAGTACTGTATATCACATTTTGGGAGACAATACACCAGACGGTTTGATGTGGCTGTGTTTCTCTTGGCTCTTTTGTGACTCAGCCTGTGGATCAACATTAACCCCACAGGATTTTTTTTTTTTTACTTTGACGTGACAAATGACCAAACCCGCTCATTCATCTCTGCCGTCATAATACCAGAAATCTGGCTGACTTAAAGGCCTGGTTAATCTGTGGGCGTACTGGTAAGGGGATCACATCTATCACATTACACACCTGTGCTGCTGTTCTTCACCTTAAAGGCAAGGTCAGGTTTCACTCCGGAGCACACACACATGTACACACACACACGCGCAAACAGTCCGTGGTATTTCAAGATTCTGCCTGATTCATTGCAGGAGGCCGAGGGCAGATATCAACTGCACAGGTATAGTTTGCTTAAAAATAATCCTTCAAAATGCCCAAGGTGTGCATTTGTAGAGTTTAACAGTGGGTCAGTCAGTTAAAAATGACAATATTGCAACATGTATGAAGACACTATGAAAGTGACATTTCACATTGTGTCCAAAATGACTAATGAAAAATGGTTGTTGGAAGAAAACAAATAAAAAATGGTAAAGCAAACAAGGCTTTTACAGGAAAAAACATGGCCAATACAAGAGCGTAGGCTTTATGAAAGTATTCAGATGGACATTTGGAGTCAGGAACCTTTGGATCTTCCTGGAAACTTTGACCATCAAACAGTTCATTTTTGTGTTCTGGTAAAATGTCAATGCATGAATTTGAACCGTTGCTCCAGAGGTGTATCAACGAAACAAAAATGAACAAACATTAATTCTTTTCATCCTGCCTTTTTAAAATTCTATAAATCAAACTTTAACTGAAAACATGTGACATGTAAAACCAAAAGCTAAATACAAACTGATTAATAAAGGTTTCAAAACTGCAATAATGCTGCGGAATAAGTCTGCGTTTGAAACATATTGTGTCTACATTTAAAGTCCACACATGTTATTTCCTGTCCTGTATTTCCAAAAAATTTACATTCGTTTCTGAAATTCAAAACAATGAACGAATGTGCCAATGTTTGTTGTAAGAATTTCAAAATGTAAGATTCGTTTGTTAATCCAATACATTTACATATTTTCCAGCAACATTAGCGATCAAACTAACAGCAGCTAATGTCTTGAGCCAACGGTAGCTAACACTAGCTCCAAGCTAACATTAGCCCGAGTGAAAAAAGCTATTTCTAGGCTTTCTTTGCAGATTTGGGGCTTTTTAGAAAACATTTGTGGCTCCTTCCTCATGTTATTAAAGTATTGAATATTGATTAATCTGCAGTAGTTCAAGTAGCCACAGGATACTTTTACTTGTTCCTGTTGCACAACGTGTGACAATAAAATTGTATCAAATGAGTACAAAGTGTCTTGAACCCATTTATTTTATTCCCACCACATTGTAAACAGTCAGTATAAAATTTAAAAAAATGTCTATCTATGATACATGTGTAATATTTATGTAAAATGAAATCATTTGAAAATTCGACTGTATTTTATTTTGACATACAGGTGTCAGGAAGTACCGTTGTCAGCGTTCACACATGGATGGAACAGATGTGCTTGTGTAGGCACAGATCAGGGCGTTTGTCTTCAACAAACTCAGACAAGTTGCAAATCATCAAAATTTACAAAGTATCTGTTTAAAAATAGTTCAACTTTCACTTCAGATCAAAACTCAACCTTTAAGCTTGAATAAAATTGACTGATGTGAACATATTTTACTGTAACAATTTTATGTCGCCCAGCTGGTGTGTTTTTTATTGTTTTTTTTTTCCTGTTAATTGCAAATAAACAGTGCTGAACAGTGTGTATCTTTGTACTGGCCTGTTCTGATCTTCACTACTGATGAAAATGTACACTTTACATTAGTATAAATAACTTGTCCCAATGCAGTATATTAGGCTACTATAACTTCCATGTTATGAAATTAAGAAGACGAGGGGTCTGTTGTGAAAAACTCAGTTTGAACATTCAACTGTGTGTCTCAAACGAACCAAACTTGGCACTTGGGTGCCTGAATAAGGGCAAAGGTCGCTGTGGTACCCGCCACATAACTAGTAATTAATAATTAATTAGGTACGGGCAAAAACCTATTCAGTCCAGTCTCTAGTACCAAAACTGCTATAGATAGAGATGCCAAATATAATATGTGATAGATTAAACTTCAGGGCACCTCGAAGCTGCACTTTGAAATGTCATATAATAAATTATCAGTTTATTGGCTATGCTGATTGCAAGTATACCTTGACCTTCAAGGAAAAAGGTCGAGGTCATGATCAATTTTAAAACTGGGCGTGGGGACTTGCAGTTTCTCATCTTCTTGCACTTTGACTTGAGTAATGTTTCTGTTTACTCCACCACAAGGAATATGTTGGAAATAATATAACAAGCAGCACAGTGTTCTTTAAATGCCTGTTAAAGTGCAACGAGAACATTTATCACCTTGATGTGCTCCTGTACTTGTTGCACACTTTGGCCAAGTTGACTTGAATCCAGCAGAATCCTGTGTTTTCACGAACCATCCAGCGTTTGTCACGGGGACGGCGGCGTGCGCACACACATGTGGCTGTGGTGTGAGTGATGCGTCCAGCACACACTGTCCTCATACGCAGCGATGGCGAGTGGAGAGACAGCCTCATATTTAATACCGCATGTCATCCTCTTCATGCTGCGTGGCGCCCTCTCACTCAAACTGTTCCAGTGGTTTGCAGCCGACTGGATATTTGCCGAAATGAATCGGAGCCTTTGTTTTATTAAAATGTCCCACACGCTGGCTCTTGGCTTTTCACCACCTTCCACACAAGGACACCGTTTCCTCCTGGACAAGCTTTGGTGTCTGCTCCGTCCACGATTCCTTTGAAATGTAGTTATTTAGTATTTTGTGACATATTTTGATCCCTTTTTTATTATTTTGATCATTTTGGGGGGTTTCGCTTGGTTCATTTTCATTCATTTTGCAGCCTGTTCTCCTTATTTTTCTTAATTTGTTGATACGATTCATATTTTTCAGCTTCATGTTGAAAATTGTTCATTTTCCTGAATATTGTGCAAATTGTGGTGACAATTTAGTTCCATTTTCATTAATTTATAGATTATTGCATTTTATTTTGGGTCAATATTATTTTGATTAAGTGCTAACTTTGTTCACTTCTGTTTAGTGTCAAGATTGTCATTCATGAGCAAAATCAGCCAAGTCTTCATCCTTAAAGATCTTATCTTATCTTTATTGAATAATTTTGCTTGTTTGTTTCTCATATTGTATCTTATTTTGCTTATTCCTACAAATTTGTTGCTTGTTGTGTTCATTTGGTTACTTTTTTTCACTTTTAAATGCTGTTGCTTATTTTTTATTTCTGCTTATTTTGTGACTCAGTTAATTTTTGTAACTTTAATGCTTATTTTACACATTTTTGAGCCTTTTGTTGTTTTGTTTTGTTCATTTTGTTTCTTATTTCACATATTTTTGCTCATTTTTGTTCATTTTGTTGGCTATTTCATGATTTTTTTTCTCATATTGTTGCTTATTTTGCTCACTTGTGCTCATTTTCTTGATTGACGAGGAGATAATTAAAATATTCCCCCGGAGTATGCTCTTTTCTCCTTCTATGGTTTTTCTCTTGCATGAAATGTTGGATCGCTGTGGC
>JAQQAE010009942.1:0-14333 GCA_029823295.1 Pseudamia nigra
TCAGCTGCTGAAGAGACTGGTTGGAAAGAAAATGTGCAGTGACTCGGCCCTGTGTGGCAATGATTGGACACCCCTGCTCTAATGACTCAAGCAGACATAGAGAACCTCAGTAGCATAAGTACCTGAGTAAAAGTTAAAAAAAAGTATCTGATCAAAAAGACACAAGGAATTTATAACAACCAAATTTATTTTTGTTTATTTCCTTGATTATTTTCATCATTTGCTGTTGTTGCTTATTTTGTGCATGTTTTAACGGCATTGTTTTTTTTTGTAGCACATGTTACTTTTACTAATTTTGTTGGTTATTTTGTTTTTTTATTATCATTTTTGTTAACCTTGATGATTATTTTGAGCTCCTGCTGTTGCTTATTTTGTGACTTTTTGTTCAATGTCATGATTATATTGTTATTTTTTAATTTAGTACTTGATTATTACTTGAGCACTAAATAGCTCTGGTTATATGACTATCCTTTTACGTGATTAGTGTTTTATGCTTTTTGTTTCCATGAAATTGCCCAGAGTCTCCCAATTTGTGGCCTCTAGGGTTTAAGTTTTCATCTGAAATGTAAAATATATTCATGAGCATTTCTTTTGGAGTGCTGGACTCTTCATATAATTCCATGTTACAACAACAACAAGTTCAGCTTTGTTGTTGTTGTAAAGTGCTTTATAAATAAAGTTTCATTCATTCATTCATTCATCTACAAGTTTATTTATAATGTATTTCTGGAATTTAACCAGTCATGAAGAATGTTGCGATCCTGGTGTTTTCCATTGTATTTCAACACATTTTAAATGCAGAGGAACCAGAAACAGTATTCAAGTAAAAATGCTGTCACAATATAATTCTAATGACTCAAGCAGAAATAGAGGTGCTCTTAAAAATACTGTAAGTACTTGACTAAACGTAAACTTCACAACATGGAATTTATTACATCATGTATTGCATTCAAGCAATATATGATGTTGTAGTAAATGTTGTTAATTTACTTGATTACTGATCATTTTCACTCATTTTTTGGTTTATTTTGCTAATTTTGTTCATTTTTGTGAATTTACTTGTTATTTTGTTCATCTTTGCCCATTTTGTTGCTTAGTTTATTAATTTTTTTGATTTACCTGAATGTTTGGTTCCTCTCATGCAGTCATTCATTTATTTTCTACCCCTCAATCCTCGTAGGGGTTGGGGAGGGTGCTGGAGCCCACCCTGGCTGACTTAGGGTCAAGGCAGGGTCCATTCTGGACGAGTTGCCAGTTCATCGCAGAGCTGAGTGTTTGTTTATTTTAATTGATTACTATTTATTTTTTTAATTTCATCCTTTTTTTTCTCACCCCTACTCACTGAGGTGCAACCAAATGTAAATTTTTCGCACTATAAGGCGCACCCTCAAAAAAATGACCCATTTTTGTTTTTTTTTCCATACATAAGGGTTATAAGGTGCATTACGCAACACAAAACTTAGATAAGTCAAACTTTATTAAAAATGAATATTATAAATTAAACATTTATTCAAGGCTTTCCACAATAACAAAAAGTCGTACTAAAGCACTTTGACAGATTTTTGAGCGCCGTGTACCACATACTGACTTCGAACCGATTTTACCGTAAGCACAAACCAGGAAAAATCCATATATAAGGCGCACTGGATTATAAGGCGCACCTTCGATTTTTGAGAAAATTAAAGGATTTTAAGTGCTCCTTATAGTCCAAAAAATACGCTACATAAATGTTCCTGTTTTTCATTACAAATGTAACCAGTATTCTGCAAAACAACTACTCCCAGAAGTAAAGTAAATGGGAAAAACTACTCAAGAGCATGTAAAGGAGTAAAAGCACTTGAGTAGTCGCCTCACCTCCGGCAGACACATATACTGTAAGTAGTGCCCCTTTCTGGATATTTTAACACTCAATCTACTTAAGGACTTTCTGAGGGCACAGATGAAGGAGAAAGCTGCTCACTCAGGAGAGCAAACCAGCTGCTGGAACAGCAGGTTTACATGAACCTGTGTGGGTCAAAAAAAAAAAAATAGACTCATAGAGACAAGGAGAGACATCTGTTGAGTTGAGAGATTATGGCCATGCATTGACCGGCAGCAGGTCTTTGCGAAGACCCTCATGCACCAGGGCTCAGCGACCTCGATGACCAGACAGGACGAGGACGAGGAGGCAGGCAGGCCGTACAAGCCGACCGCGGGTTTCTTTCTTTACCTGGCTCATCTTGCGGTTCTCTCTGGCCAGTTCGTACCTAGGATCATCTGTAGTGACGGTGAACTTATCCTTGGTCTTCTCATAATCTGATTTGTAGGCCCTCTGCTCAGAACGTCAGAAAGTAGTTAAAGACAAAACATCCGCAAAGACAATCTGCAGTCATGTGATGAGACTTTTTCGGGAGAAAGGGGAAGGTTAAAGCAGCTCAAAATGAACAAGCAAACATTTTACAGACATTTTACAGGCACACAGACTTAGGTAGGATCCAAATATTTTACCTTCAGACTGAGAGTCCAATTGAAACACATAACGACAGAAAAATATGATTAAGAAGAGCATAAACTATGAATTGATTTAAACGCACAGTATGTCGTTAACCGAGACAAACAACAAATACATTAAATATACAGTAATGTTCACATATATTATGTCTCCATGTATGTTCAGTTTTCAGTGGCTCCTTAGCCTCTTTACTATGTTAACATCAACATTTTATTTTACTTGTGACATGAAGCTAAAAAACAAAGTGCCTCATTAACCAAGAGGTTTTTTTTAACATTTTTATGCTGAATGTTGTTGTAAAGAAAAACAGAATTTACACATGTTGAAGAGCACACTTACACACTTGAAGCATTTGTGTAAAAAAAAGCGCTAATCGCATGTTCTTGAATTCTACAGTAGCACAATATTACAGTTGAAGATGATTTAGTTTTATCATTTTGTCATTATTTTCGTGAGGTTTTATTCAGTCCTCAGAGAGCTTTGCTATTTGATATCAGTACTGTAGGTTCATCAGAATAACCTTTTAACTACAATAAAATGATACAACATGGATATTATATGAACATATGAATACAGCTGTAAAGGCTGGCATACAGTGTGCGATTTTAGAAACACGTGATCGTGAATGTTTTGTTCAGCTGTGAACTCATGTGAATCCAGTATGCACTGTGTGTTCTGACGTCCGCACGTGATTGTGCAACAGTGCACTGTACGAATCAGATCAGACCACAAACCTTTCCATCAATACTGGGCTTTTTCTACCTCTGTGGGTTCCACTTACTTTTTTCCTGTTTCTTTTCTCTCTTCCCTTTGGAAGCGACACCTGGTGCATCTGCTCTATCACACACTGCTCTAATATCATTACATTTTAATGCCTTCCCGCCCGGAATGTTAACTTTTAGTCAAATCTAACATATTGGCTCCAGTATGTGCTATTACTGTGACAATTATTACACTCTTCTTGATTTCACTCACTGTTTCTTGCTACTGCTGCACAGGCACAGAGACAAGAAAAGTAGAGAAAATGCATGATTTGAGTCTCCGAGTGTTCGGGCTGCTTATACAACCACAGAAATGCCAGGGACATACACAGCTGCAAAATGTGTCTGACTCGGGTCTGAAGTCGCACAGTGTATGCCAACCTTTAAGATATTTTATTCTGGTATGTTCTTGGAGAAAAGCTCTGGATATAGAATACACAGAACAGCAGAAAACAGACGTTCATCTGCAGAAACTGCACATTGTATGTAGTTATTGTAATTATAGAAACATTAATAAGAGAAGCAGTATTAAAACGAGAGGACTCACATCGTTGATGAGAATTGAGGCATTCTTGACGGCGTGGAAGAATGGAGTGTCACAGGTGTACCTGAAGTTGCCTCTGTTCTTCTCAAAGGAGGATTTGTACAGCCTCTGTTTCCCCCAAAATAAAACAACGATTAGGAGCAAACACAAACATAGAATCTGGAAACAATTACTGTGATTCAAAGGCTATAATGGAATGAACGTGTTACAAATTGGCTGCATTGAAATGTTCTTTTACCTCACTGTACAAGGCCTTGTTCCTCTCGGCCTGAACCAGCTCGGGTGTGTCCCACACGTAGCAGCCGATGCCCTTGAGCCAGCCCAAGTCCTCCTTGTATTTGACCTGGAAAGACATGTGGACACGGTGAGACAGCAACCCTCTCTGCTCAGGTTCAATTAGAGATCCTTCAAATCAGTTCTGAATCAAATCCAAGATAGTTTCAGTGAACATATTTTAAACGTAAGTTCCCTTTTTTTTCATCCTTGTTCTTTCAAACATAAGACACTCACAAAATGTCGTTATTCAGCTTTTTGTGCACATTTTATGATCGACCTCATCTTTTCATTGTTACTGGACAAGTATTTTGGAGTGCCAAAAATAGATAGAAATACATTAACTGTAGAACTGTCTGTCAATCAATAATCCTGGCCCCTATAGCACCAGTCAAAAGTTTGGACACAAACTTTGCTTATTTTAGTTCTGTATTTTTATTTTAAACATTGTCCATTAATACTGAAGACATCCGTACTGGATACTGCAGAATATTTATGGAATTATGTAGCAACAAGAAAGTACTAAACAACCCAGATCATGTTTTATAATTTCATTTTTATTTTTTGTATATTTCTTTTATATTTCACCAGATTCAAGAGGGAGTCACCTGGAACAGTTTTGAATTCACAGGTGTGTATTTTCAAGAGTGTGTAATTTTTTTGGCTTCTTAATGTGCCATAAACTATCTTGTGCAGAGGAAGGAAGAGTGGGTGCAGAGTCAATAGCCCGATTAGTGCTACTACAACTACTGTACAACTCCATATTATGGTAAGAAACAGTTGAGTGAAAAGAAAAAGCCAGTCCATCAATACTTTGAGAAATGAAAGTCAATCAATCTGAAAACTCTCCAGATCTTTGAATGTGTCTCCACAAGGCGTGTAAGCGAATAACACAGACGTACTTCTAGTCTAATCTTCTACATACAGTTGAGGTCAAAATTACTTTAAATTATAAATTAAACTAGCATGCTTTTTAAAATGCTCCGTTAAAAATCTGCGTCCCTGTTAAAAAGCAATTGAGAATAAATCTGAAAAAAAGGGAGGGCTAACATTTTTGACCTTAGTTCAAAGTTGATGTGTGTCACAGATGTGTCTAAAAAGTATTGGTAAGAGTAAAGACAACAGGACTTACATTGCTGACATTATCGTTGACGATTCTGCTGAAGAAGAACTCAGGGCGGTCAGGGATGGACTTCCACGTACCCAGAGAGTTGATGTACTTCTCCCTGTATTTGACCTGAGGGGTGGAGCCATAAACAGGCATGAAAAAGTTGCATTTATGCTTTCAAACTGCAAAGAGACTCGTGACAACTGCTCAGTTTGGGTTCCTCACCTCACTGATGTCGTCGGTGACTCTACGGTGGTAGATGATGTCCAGAGCGTCCTTAACGGTGCGGTAGTGTCCCTTAGCGAGCTCAAAGCTCTCTTTGTAGCGGAGCTGAGGAAGACGTAAAAACAGCACATGTTAGGTACGTCAACCATTTATTTAGATCTCTTTGGTTGAAGGTTTCGACTCACATCGCTGGACTGGAGGTAGGATTTCTTAGCGCGGATCAGCAGAGGTGTGTCAGGGATGGCGGTATACCGGTGCTTCATCTTCTCATACTGGTCTTTGTACTTGTTCTAAGGAAACACATAAAATAATATTCAGTTTGTTTGTATGTGTGGTTCATTTCAAACATGTGAAAAACAAAAATAACCAGCAAGCAAAATAGGAGGACATTTCATGACAGACAGAAATGAAAGTACAAAAAGAAAAACAAACATCAAAACTAATAAAGTTTGCATTTCACCTTCGAGAAGGAGTGGGAGGAAATCTAGACTTATTCATTCCTAACCCATTTCCACATCAACATAATGAATATATTTGTTTCATAAATTAGGTTCCTGATTTATAGTCCCACTTAATTGAGTGAACTCTCGTATAAATATAAAGTAGATACTGTGAAAAAAATATATATATACATATGCTTATTTACTAGTGACCCGCCAAGAATATACAGTATTATGTTTTGCAGGAACCTACCTACACATTAAACATGATCGTCCACAGATTTGTGAACCCTCACTGATATTAATTGGACTTTAAGTTTTTACCTCACAGGAGTTGATTGATGCAGAATTTCAAAATAACAGCTTTGCAAAAACACTTTTGAAATTCAAATTAGGTTTTTGAAGTTAAAGTAAATACGGATTATTCCATTATTAAGTGTGTAAGTCAAACATGTTGTGTGTCTTTTACCAGATCTTTTACTCACATTGGCAGATAAGAAGACCCTGGTGGCTTTATATGTCACAATAATTCTCTTCAAAGCTGTGTGTATTCTTCTATTTATGATGATGAGCTTTGATATAAGTATGATGTGACATGGTGTGGTGATTTTAAGTGCAAGAAATTCTACTTATAACCAATTTTATTTATATTTGCCACAATGTGTAATTATTGGTTTTATATTATTTACATTTTATTTTATTGTCCCAGACCTTAAGCACAACTGTATGCATCAGCAAAGTCGACAGATAATTTTTACATTTTGCAGGGATAGATGACTACATAATGATTTTTATGGATCATATCAGGCCTATGTGACCGACTCTGCTTGACCTTTCAATTCTAAAAAGCCAAGGCACATGTGTGTCTTGTTTCTGTAACAAGCTTAAAGTCTGGCCCTGACATCCCACTCAGAGTTTCACCATGAAAGAAAGGCGATGACGTACCTGCCGGTGAGAAACCTGATGTGGACTGATTCTACATACATGATAATACAAGAGAGAGACAGAAGAAGACTTACATCACTGAGGATGACCTTCATCTTTCTGGTATGACCCATGGTCGGAGTTTCCATTTCTGGTGTGAAGTGTGCTCTCTCCTTCGCAGCCAGGTTTGTGTACATCCACTAATAAAAAGACAATGTAAAAATGAGTGTTAGATTGAATTACTATGTGTTAAATAATACATTTGGTGAGTGATCATGTGGATGGACTTGCCTTGTTAGTGAGCTGCTGGGACCATTTGGCTCTCTTGAATTCCACAGAGTCCACAGTGGTGGTGACCTTTGACATTTCCTGTTTGCTCTGGGCTTTGTAGATCATCTACAAACAACAGACCAATACCATATAAAAACATCAACATGGATTTTAGATTTTAACCTGACCAGATGATGAGTGATTTTTTTTTTCTTTTTAAATAGTATGTGAATTTGTGTATTAATTTAATTTGGTTCATGTCACTTAATAGAATACATACTACCTGTATAATATATGGAGGATAAAGAGTGACTTCAGCTTCTGTACATTCTTGTCAATTTGAAAAATAAGTTAATTAAAATATGTTGGCAATGTTCAATATTTTAACCAACAACAGAAATATGTACATCTCTTTTTAATCCCACTTTTTTTTTAGCTTTTTATACAATAAATGTAAAAACACTATCTCTCTTGTTTAGTATTTCCATAGCATTTAAAAACCATTGACTAGAATAATCACAGTAACCATCCATATTAAAGCCTCTGTAAATGTAAACACACATTAGCGTTAGTTCAAATTATAGCACAATTGTTCATTTTGTCTGATACTTTGCTCGTTATGTTTCTTTTTTGATTGTTTTGTTCACTTTTTGCTCATTGTTGTTTCTTCTTTTGAGCAATGTGGTCATTTTTTTGTTCATTTTCTTAAGTCTTGTTACATTTTTTCATTTAGTACATCTTTAGGTCATTTTCACCGGCTTTTACAACAAAGTAAGTTCAGAGGCTTTCACAATAGGTCCAGCTAGTTTTTTAAGGGAAAAAAAATAGTTTTGAAGGTCCCACACTGAAAATGCATGGTTGAGGTGGTTGAGGTTTTCTCAGAGGTCCTTGGAAAACCATTTTAAAAAATCTAATCTATGTACATACTTCTTTGTCAGCTCCCTTACAGAAGACACGTTAGACACATACAGCATAAGTACTATGGATATAAATTTAAGGGCCCTATTTTTCAAAGGGCAGTGTTGCAAAACACAAAAGTGCATGGTGTACTCCCATCATCCCCCAGTGCAAATGTCCATTCACGGACCCACGTTGCTGATACTGCAACACGTTTTAAACAACGTCAGATAATCAGAGGGTTTGGACTATTGACTGAGCACTTTTAGATACCCAAAATAAAGCCCCAAGTTTCACAATATAAGACCTTAAAAAGTCAAACTCAGTAATTCCTCACAGTAAAGTGTGTAAAGAATGTGTCATAGCATGTGTTTGTGAAAATGACTCACCTGGCTCATGTGTTGCTTCAGCTCCGTTACTCGGGTGTACTCTGGCGTGTCCAGGACCACAGAGTAGTTGGCGAGGTTCTTCTTGGCCTCATTGGGATAGTTGACCTGCACAAAGAACATGATCATGATTTCACTATTGTAGACTAATTGTGAACAGCACACCTACGTACAACACAGTATTCCATCTGAAGTGAATCACGCACCCTGAATTTGGTGATGTCGCGGATGCGGACCATCTCGGGTGTGTCGTACAGGAAGCAGCCCACACCTCTCAGCCACACCAGGTCCTCTTTGTATTTGAGCTAAAGGCAAACAGAGACTTTAAACATCAGCATCTACAACAGCTGAAAGACGAGTTCTTAAAATAGAGTGACGTCAAACTGTTTTTGCCGTACGTCGCTGTTGATGTGATTGACATGGTAGCAGTGCAACAGCTCCGGGGTGATGGGCAGAGAGATCAGCTGGCCTTTAGTGCTGTTGTACTTCTCCTTGTACCACAGCTGGAATGGAAACAGAAAGGTTGAATGAAAAGAACATAAAACAAAACCACTGAAGACATGAAGGGCTTTAAAAATGTACGCGTACGTCACTGAGATGCTGCTGGTTCATCTTGACTTGTTTGATGTCAGGGGTGTGGTAGGTTGAGTGGATCTTGTCCTTGGTCTTGTGGTACAGCTCACGATACAGACGCTGAAGGAAGAAAAATATGAAACAATAGTAAGATAATACAGTAACAGGTATCAGACTCTTAAGTTTAATGCATTTTAAGATTTTTTTCTGATCCTTTCAAGCAAAATATAATGCTGAATTTTAAGCTTCTAGTGTACAATATCTAAACTTTGGGCAGCGGTGGCGTAGAAGCTAGAGAAGCGAGTCTGTGACTGGAGGGTCGCTGGTTAGAATCCCTGGACCAGTAGGAGTTCTGGGTGGGGAAGCTGAAGGCCACCATCTGTCATCATCATCACCACTGTGGGCCCTTGAGCAAGGACCTTAACCCCCAAACATTCCAAGGGGGCAGCACAGCGGCTGCCCACCGCTCCCTAAGGGATGGGTTAAATGCAGAGGAAGAATTCCATGTATCTATCTGTGTATATGTGACCGATAAAGATAACTTACATTTTTTTCTGTAAATGAATCAGAATAACTTAGGTACTGTATGTCACACTTGAAATGTGAAAAAGAAGATTGTCTTATTTTCTGGCGTTTACAACATTGAACCAAAATGAACAAATTAAGCAATAATTCACCAAAAATGGTAGAAAAAAATACAAACAATAAACTTGAACAAAATAACCAACTGATAATTCACACTACTAGAAATCAGTCACAAATAGTTAAAAAAAATCCCCAAATTGACAAAACATTAAGGAAATATTGCATGAAATGAGCAAACCCACATCTTTCAACAAATAACTTCAAGTCCACAGGGAAAAGAAAGACTTACATTAGACTTCTTTAAGGATCTGTTGTTACCCTGTTACAGAAATGTGACAATTTCCTTGGTGAGGATGTAGCAGCACAGGTGAATCTTACCTCATTCGTATAATTGTTCGTCTTCTTGATGTTGACAAAGTTGACTCCCTCTGGATGGAGAGTGTAGGCCTTGGCCTTCGTCATCTCATAGGCCTCTTTGTATTTGACCTAGTCCAAAACAAGCATGGTATTTGATTTAGTCACATGTGTTTGCGCGGGTCAAAAGAACAAACGACAAGAGTATGATACGTGATGGACGAGTTGAATACTTACGTCGCTGGTGACCACGCTGTTGTGCTTAACCTGCTTGATGATGGGAGTGTCATAGGGAAGGGAGTAACCGGTGGGCATGGATTTGTTGTTGGCCTCCTTGTACCAGTTCTGAGAGAAAACAGGAAAAAACAGGATTCAGATAAAAAAAAAAACCCACACTACACAATGCTCATACATATGTAGAAATACATACACTGTGTGGTTAACTGTCAGAAAGTAACATTTAAATTTTGTACTTCTAATTTTCTTTCATTTTTTTAACTTACCTGTGTTGAAATGCATGACTATCCCAATTAAACCATGCAAAGAGTTTTAACAGACTTACCACAAACTTTGAACAAATGAATTTTGACAAGGGTCATGTAAACAGTGTCTTCTGAATTAGGTCTTTTACTGAATAGGATTGTGGGATTCCAGTTATTTGAATGTATAAACAGCATATTTGGAATTCATTCTTTTTCTAAATGGAGTGTTTATCAAATAGTATATGGGATACACAGGTACTATTCTGGTTTTTTGAACATGCATACGGTATATTTACAAAATATGCCTCATTAGTAGGTTTAGTTCAACCGCAGTAGAGACAAAGATCGTCTCTGGTACAGACGGACCCCGCCAAATGAAGTCCACAGCACTGGTCAGAGATGAAAAAATGTCTACTTCAAAACATTAGAACAGTCATGATATTGGCAGGATTTAGATTTACATAAAGCTCTAAAACTTGACTTTTTCAGGACTATGTTTGAATGAATGAAACAGACAGATTGAGATCACCCAGTGGAACATCTGTCACCGATGAAAACCCTGTTTGTAACCGGAGTCTGAACATGTAAACACGTATGTACATAATATAATCCTTATGATCACGCACGAGTGCCTGCGTGTACAACAAGTCGTAATTAAAGTGACAAAAATGAAATAATATCAAAATATTTTACTTTTAATCAAAACATACTCCCAATAATATGTTTGTTTGATGTTTGGTTTAAGTCAATTTCTTCACGCTCTAAAGCTGTGTGCTTGAAAAACGTTTCTTACCACATGTGAAACTTTTGGTCAGATTTGGTCATTTTTACATAGCTGAATGACATGGATACATTTTACTTTTAAAAATGTAAGTACATACAAGCACAGGACACTGCAGATCAATGTGAAGGCGCAAAATGACAATAGATAGTCGGCCAATTTTTAAATGCAAACTGGAGGTCACTGATGGTAGTGACGGGGTGTTACCTTGCTAGCCTCCTTCTATCTAATATTTGAGAAAATATCTAATAGTAACACTATAGAACAGGGAACAAATCACCCCTAATAAAGTCTCAGAAGCCATAAAAAATAACCTCTAACCCTGATAAAGGGATAGTACAGTACAAATACATATGCTAATAAAGTGTAACCACCTTTAAGTGATACTATACTGTATGTAGAGCATTAAAAAGCAGGTGTTAGATCTCTGACGCATTCCTTACATCACTCTGGATGTAGTTGGCCATGCGAGCCCTCTCGCTCTCGATGGTCTTAGCAGGAGCAGTGTTTGTCCCCTTGACGTTGGTGTTGTAGTCGTAGCGGTAGTGCAGCTGGAAAAAGAGGAGCAAAGTTATTTTACCACTTTGTAGAATATATATAATGAATATTACCTGTTCTTGCAGAGTTGCCTTACATCACTGAGGTTCACAGCGTTCTGTTTGGCTGTCTCGTACACCGGCGTGTCTGTCACCACTGAAAACTCCTTGAAGGCCTCGATGCCCTTGGCCCTGTACTTGCTCTGGAAAATAAACACAACCCAGCAGTCAGCGTCACTTCTCACTGCAGGTAATTAACAGTTAACTAATAAGTCTGGAAATCATATACCGACGACTACTCACGTTAACATACTGTATATTATTTAAGTTTATGGAGATGCTTTTAATTCTACTCAATGCAACTTTGAACTTTGACAAATAAATCTTAATTAGTTTTTTTATAAACCATTTGCGAATGTTAGTTAGTACCTTAATAACAGTTAACAAATGTTACTTTATTATTATTTCATTATTACTATAGTGCTGCCTTTTCCAAACTTAAGATCAGGACCCAAAGTGGACCATGGTGCTGTTTGTCACTTCATTTGTTTTTTGTTCATTTATGTTCAGTTGATGTTTTCATATCTTGTTGATTCTTCATTCTTACACATCTTATCTATAATGTTATGAGGTGTGCACTCAATTACACCGCGGCACATTGCATTCACTGAAGAAAAATATTTTTAGACTCATAATTACGAGCTCTTCTCTCACAGTATCTTGTAATTACACAATACATTATTTCTTAACTGTGAAAAAATGTATGGCTTTCAGTCATCGCTCCTGTGCTACAGACGTAGGGAATATAACACTGTCAGATTTAATCTGCTTTTATTTATTTCTTGGACTGAGTCACTGGGAAATATCGATGTTGCTTGGTGAGGATGGCATTAATATTAATATATAACACTATGAAGATGTCTCAAGTCATTGGGATTGTTCAGGTGGAGGGCCGCTCTGATCTGTTAGATGTCTTCCCACAGGAGCAGCTGGACCAGTACTGGATGCTTCATGGACATAACAGACCACAGATATATCTCATAATTATCAAAAAGATCCTTAAGTCATAATAACAAGATATGGATTTTGTAATTACAAGATAATTGGTCTTTTTTGTTGGATGAATGCAATGCGCTTCCATACAATCACTTAATAAAAATTAAATATTACAGCAATGCATACTATTTTTTCCTAAATTTGAGTTCCAAGTAGATGACATTTAATTTTTGGGCACTGAGCTAAATAAGTTTGGGAACTACTACTGTATAGTATAATCTTATAGAGATCCTAAGTCCCGCCCTTTCAGGTTTGACCCCATGGGGCCTAATTTCAGAAAAAAGGTTGTGCAATAGGGCTGTGAAAATGGGTCCGAACAGAAAGTTGAATGTGACGTCATTGCAACTTCATCTCACCCCAGTCTGTTCAGAGCTACTAAAGAGTCTCTGCAGCTCCACATAAACAGACCTGTACTATTTTCAACTCGTTCACTGCTTTACTTTCAAAGAACAAGGTTAAATTTGCAGAGGAAGAAACCATTTGGTTGTGACACACATCGTGTGGGAGAGTGTACTCACACAAAACCAACTGATAGCTTACTGCAAGAAACTGTGACTTTCTTGCCTTGTAAAATAGTCTTTGAAATTGACAAATATCACATATGGTGTATTTCAGTCGGGATCAGAAAATTATCAGTCATGCAATTTCCAAAGTTACGTGCAGCAGGTCCCACAGCCTAGAAAAGAGGCAGATAGAAGTGGCCGTGACTGAGGCTCTCTATTAGCATCTCTATAAACATTTATACTGTGCAGAATTAAAACCTCAGTAAACAATTACTACTGCTAGAATTAGCATTGATTTACATATAAAACCTTTATGCAGGAGTTTTAGAAAGGAAGCAAAAATGAAAGAGCACTGAAGTGTTGAACCCTGAGAATACGACACAGTAAGTTCAGGTTGACTGTTCTCACCTCGCTCTGCAGGTTACCAGCGTTCTTGACACGAATGATCTCTGGAGTGTCCCAGGCGTAGCAGCCAATGCCCTTCAGCCAGTTCAGATCATCCTTGTAGAAAATCTGGGAAGAAATTATAACAATAAATTACAATAAAAGTAAATTAGTCTCTATCCCTACATTTACATGCACGTATGTGGATTTTACTGGGATATATATTTAAGGTCATAACACAAGTGGTGCCCTCCAGTTCAAATTTTTGACGAATCATTCAACAGTAAATCAATAAAAACCTGAATTCTGATCTGATGGTTCACAGTGAGGTTGAATTGAAAAGAATCAGATCAGTATTTGATTGAGGACCACATATAGACATGGATCAAATCCGAATGGAAAGTTCACACTGTCATGAAAAAACAGATTTTTGTTTTATTTTATTTATCAAGACATTGCATATTAATATAAATTAGGGCTGTCAAAATTAACACGTGAATCCATATTAAGCCATTTGCATGATTAAATAGATTAAAATTTTTAACGCGATTAGTGCACAATAACTCATTTATCAAGGAAAAAGTGATGAAATCCTATGTTACATTTGACCCACATCACTGACAAGTTCTTTAGTATTTACTGCTTCAAAGTCAATTTAAATGTACAAGTATAAGTCTTTACAAATTTTGAAACAAATTACATTAGTTACTGATGAAAACAATGAACCAAGTGTAAAAAAGCAAAAACATCTCAGCAGAAC
>JAQQAE010009943.1:0-14333 GCA_029823295.1 Pseudamia nigra
ACAAACCTCTCTTATCTTTTTAAATGGGTGAACTTGCACATTTTTACATTTCCCAATAATTATTGTCCCCACTGTAATTCTTTTGTTTCAGTGGAGAACACAGAATAAAACTGTCAATCACTCTCGTTTCTTTGACACAGTAGGAAATTAGTTTGCAGACTCGGATTCCTGGAGTCAAATTTAATTTGTGACATCTCAAGACACTGGCTTAGATTTTTGCGGGGGGACGGGCGGGATTCGACCCCCTCCGTATTTGTAAAATTTGTTCCCCCAGTAAAACAGCTTACTTTAGATGATATTCAGCCTTTTTTGTCTCTAACAATCCTGCCTTACATCAGTATTGGCAGTTGTGTTTATTGTCAAATTCATTTAATTTTCTTGGTTATTACTTCATTTATGTTGACTTTTAGAAGATGTTAATTTTGACCTAGTGCCTGTTTTGCTCATTTTGAGGATCACAAAAGGTTTACTCATTTTAAGTTTACTCTGTCACTTGTTTCATTTCATTCACTTGTTTGTTTAGTTTTCCTTGATCATTTTGTAAATTTTGTGGCTTATTTTCTTAATTTTTGTTCATTTTTTTCTCGATGTTTTGAGAAATTTTTCAATTATTTTTGCTCTTTTTTGTCATTTTCTTGATTGTTTTTCTTCATTTTCGTTCACTTTCTGGATTATTTTGGTCAATTTTACTAATTTTCTTGAATATTTTGTTTGCATTTTTTAGTTAGTGGTTTAGTTGTTGCATTTCCTGAATATTTTTTTTATTTTTGCACACTGTCTCAATTATTTTCTTCATTTTTGTTCAGTTTTTTTTACTAATGTTCTTAATTGTCTTCATTTTTGATTATTTTCTCAATTTTTATTCATTTTATTGGTCATTTTGTTAACTTTTACTAATTTCACTGATTATTTTGTCCTGCATGGTGTCATGATGTAAAACATGCTGAATGACTGTCACATTTCTACCCCTGCAAATGAGGTTGTGCTTTTATCACGTTCCTTGGTTAGCGAATTCATCTGTTTTTGCAGGGTTTGGAGTGGTGGTGCAAAGGTTAGCACTTGCGCCTCACAGCAAGAATCATGTGAATGCAAATCCCAGGGACAAGAGTTTGCACGTTCTCTCTGCGTCTGCACAGGTTTCCTTTGAGTGCTCTGATTTCCCCCGCCATTAAAAAAATCTATTCAAAATAACATCATTCAGAATGTATTGTATAAATTTTGCTGAAATTCAACAACTCCATGAATAATATCCTAACACACACCACAAAGTTTCATCTAGATCCTGGCAATAAATCCAGATCAGGAAGAACTGAGCTGCTGTGGTGGAAGTCTGTGTCCGAATGCTGTCTACTTTGTATTTCATGTTTGTATCCAAATTTTATGCCAGTTTAATTTTGCACATTTGACTTGACATATCTTATTACTTTATAAATAACTACTCATGCAAGCTTTAATATCTGTCCTATCCAGCACCTGCAGGGACATTGCATTATTGTCACTTGTTGCATAGGTCCTGCTTTAGCTGCCAGAACAGTTAGCCATTTATTCATATTTATGCATGATAAGCAGCCAGGAGAAGTTTGTTTCCTAAATAATAAAATATATTTATGCTCCCCTCTCATGGACTCACCACCTGTGGGAGGGGACACGGGGGTTGGGTGCAGTGTGACGTGGGCTGCAGCTGAAGGCATGAGTCCTGGTGGACTGATCCTCAGTTGCAGAAGCCAGCTTTGGGGGCATGGAATGGCACCTCTGTGGAGGGGAAGGAGCCCGAGCTGGTGTGCGAGGTGGAGAGGTACTGGCTAGATATAGTCGGGCTCACCTCGATGCACAGCTTGGGCTCTGGAACCAGTGTCCTCAAGAGGGGTTGGACTCTGTCCCACTCTGGAGTTGCCCATGGAGAGAGGTGATGAGCAGGTGTGGGCATACTTATTGCTCCCCGGCTTGCTGCCTGTACGTTGGGGTTCACCCTGGTGGACGAGAGGATAGCCTCTGTTCCCCACAGGGTGGAGGGACAGGTCCTGACCTTTGATTGTGCCTATGAACTAAACAAAGGCAGCTGAGCAGAAAGGCGATTGACCGGTCGATCTATGTTCCTACCCTCACCTATGGTCATGAGCTTTGGGTCATGACCGAAAGAACAAGATCCAGGATACAAGCTGCCAAAATGAGTTTCGTCCTCAGGGTGGCTGGGCTCTCCATTAGGGATAGGGTGAGAAGCTCAGTCATCTGGTAGGGGATTAGAGCCGCTACTCCTCTGCATTGAGAGGAGCCAGATGAGGTGGCATAGGCATCGGTTTCGGATGCCTCCTGGACGCCTCCCTGGTGAGGTGTTCCAGGCATGTCCCACTGGGAGGAGGCCCCGGGGAAGACCCAGGACACACTGGAGGGATTATGTCACTCGGCTGGCTTGGGATCACCTCGGGGTCCCCCCAGAAGAGCTGGATGAAGTAGCCAGGCAGAGGGGAGTCTGGGCTTCCCTGTTCAAACTGCTGCCCCCAAGACCGGATCCCACAGCCAATCGGTAGAAGATGGATGGATTTATGCTAATTAGTCAGTGTGAATTTTAGTAAATAGTTAATTTGCATACAGTCCACCAAGCACCTGACAAAGTGAAATAAATTAAATTTTTTTCTGATAAATTCAAGTGACTTACACATTTCATTGCAGTGTGTTCTCTGACCTAAGCTACACATAAAATAAAACACAGTAACATTATTTAGTGTTTTATGTCCTCTTTAAGTATTGTTTGTTAAAAGTAAAGAAGGTAAAGATTCTTGAAGTGAAATACCTGAGAATAAACCTTTCAAAAGTTTGGACACAACCCAGAATGTGTTGTATACTGTATTAAAAGTTCAAATAAAACATTAAATACATGAAAAGATGACTTACAAGAACATTTGTTAAATTACCCAGCGACACTGAAATGTTGATGAGGAACAAGGAACTGGCATTTTTAATACTTACTGGCCATTAGATATATATCCTTCATACAAAGAAATATGTGTGAAATAATTGTCAGTGACAGTGACAAAGAATACAAGTTAAAAAAGAGTACAAACAAATACATGTTTGATCTTTAAAATTAACTTTATGTGCAAAATAATCAAGAAAATGAACAAAATAATCAAGAAAATGAACCAAATTATCAAAAAAAAAGTACAATATAAAAAACAAAATGAACACAAAAATTGAGAAAAGACAACCACCAAGAAAATGAACAATCTAAGGAGCAAAATGAGCACGATAGTCAAATAAATGATGGACAAAAATAAGTAAAATAAATCAGAAAATTAAAACTATAACTTAAAAAAAATCAAGAAAATTAACAATATAAGCTATCTATCTATCTATAATTCCATACATGGTCTTTTACAGTTTGGATGTCTTCAGTATTAGTGTACAGTGCTGAAAATGCTAATAACAAACAAAGAAAAAACACTGAAAGAGAAGGTGCATCCAGACTTTTGACCAGAAGGTTGGTGTATCAGCATAGTTACAGTCATACATATTCCTTAATCTAATGAGACAAGCAACCCTCTCGCCTCAGTTCTTCAATTATGTTGCAAATGGCCGTGTCAGTCTGAGCCGTCACAGCTGATGGAGCAGCCCGACGGAGGCGTGCGGCCTTGCTGTGCCCACTTTCCTATTTGCTCTGATAAGAAAATATGTCAGTATTATAGACAGGAGGAGGCAGGGCCGACTGTGAAGACGTAGACATGAAGAATGATTTATGTATGTGAGACAGACTAAAATTTTATTGTTAGTCCTAAAACAGTGGAGTGAGTTCGACAGCCGCTTCAGGTGCGTTTGGCGTCTCCCTGTTTTTACGAAAGCAGTGACCCTTTGTGCTTTGCATGTGGGAGGTCGTGAATCGCTGTGCATTTGAAACAGAGCATCAGCGGAGACTCATTGAACCTGCTCAGGAAAGAGATGCAACAAACAGTTCAGCTGATTTCAGGATGCAGAATGCAGCATCCATTTCCAGACAGTCAATGAAAAGTTTATGTGGGTCGATTAATACAAGAGCAGACCAACACCGAAGTATTTTATATATGATTATAAAAATATGAAAGGTTATGGTTTGTCAGACTTAGAGTATATGTCCTCAAATGTCTGGTTTACCTATTCTAAACAACATCGGGTGATGGGGTAGGTTAGTGAAAATAATCAGGAGCGTTCCTTCATGTCCAAACTTTATCTTATATACAGCCTATTTGTGACTTGTGTCACGAATTTGCCAGTTTATTGTTTAGTTTTTTTGTTTATTTTTTTTTTGTTGATTAATTTATTCATTTTGTTGAGTATCTTGTTCAGTGTTTGTAGAGTGATGTTATTTTTTGTGGATATCTTTCATTTTGTTGATTATTTTGTTTGCTCTTTTGATTATTTTGTTCATTGTGTTCTCTTTGTTTATTGTTTGGTTCATTTTGCTCATTATTTTGTTCATTATGCTCATTATTTTATTCAGTATTTGTTCACCCATCTTGCTAATAATTGTGTTCAACATTTGTTCATCAGTGACTGATTTTATTGATTTTTTTTTTTCAATTTTGTTGATAATTTTGTTAATTTTTCTTAATTTTGTCCACTTAAATTGAATTTATTAAAGCCATCAATCCAGTCTAAAAAAATGCTAAAAAATCTACAAAATGTGGATTTATTCTTGGCCCCCCACACAGATGTCACTGAAGTCTCTTGAGTTGACAGAGTGTGAGAATCACTGTGTGTAGAGTCTCCACAAACAGTAACCGCATCATCAGTGCTTTGGAAAGTACAAGAAACTCCTTTAATGTGATGTGGGCCACACACACATTCCCAGATATATCAAGGTCACTATAAATAGAGTTCTTATGTAGGACACAAAATAACTGACAGCTCACTTGTTCATGTCCACTCCGGCTCTGGTGCAACTTTTCTGGCTGGACATTTGTTCTCATGTGTGTCTTTAAAGTTTAAATTACTGTAATTATTTTCTCTATGGGTTAAAGCATGAGCATCGGAACATTGCAGATGTCTTAATGTCCTCCTCTAGCATGTGTCCTCCCTTGACTAAAAGCCATTCGTGCTTGAGTCTGATCGGCACCAGAAAGCAAAAAAGTAATGGGGGTTGGGTCAAGTGATGAAATAAACAAAATGAGGAAAAATAAGCAGCAAAGGGAGTAAAACTATGCCAAGTAATCACAAAAAATGAAGAAAACCAGATTTTAACTACAGTAGTAGTTAAAATCTAGTTTTGTTTGTGTAGTTTTGTTCATGTTGTTTGTGTAGTTTTGTTCATGTTGATGGACTGTACCCATTTTTCACAACAGTCCATCAAAATGAACAGTAACCGCACAACCAACATGAACAAAATCTTCTAAAAATCAACATAAATGAACAAATAATCAAGAAAATGAAAATTAACCAACAATCAATGCCATTACTTACGTAAAGCAGTTTTGTTGGGGGAGAGGAGGGGGGGCAAATGCACCCTCCTCTCCTCCCTGTCTTGCAGGTCTTTTAAATAGAATTTTGTGTTCCCTTTTGCACATTTTGAAGGAATGCTTCTGAAACGCCAGCAGCACTCACAAAGACAAAGTGATGTTATCACCGACAGGATGCCGAAGCTGGCAGCTGGTAGAGATAACACACAGTACACTCACTTTATCAGGAGTAGAAATGTGCTGTACAGCATACAAGCAACATTTGTCTGTCATGTCTTTTTTGTTAATGGTCATATTCTGGTTGTTTTATACAGGGTTTACTGTTGTCAGCGGTGACTACATCCATGTTTCATATAGTGGGGGGAATGGTGCTCTTTGTTATGGCGCAATGTACTTCCAGTGTTCATCACTTTAATTCTATTTTACTGGTCCTATACTGTGAAAATCCATTGTTACTGATTCAGATTCAGATACAATTTCAAACAACTTTATTGATCTCAACGAGGACCGTTTACCCTGACCAGTCACACCCAGTATCACCATCCATATCACATCATGTACAGTAGGATGTCAAAGCCCAGTTGATTCTTTCCCTTTTTCCCTTTTTTTTCATGAATTTTACTCATCTTTCAAGACCCACAGAAAGTCTTCCTTTAGGAGTAGAGAGACAGTGGATTTATCAAAAGAAAGAACAGACCTTCACCGTTCATTCCCAGAAAAACATTTTATTGTACCTTCAATCATTTTTTACATGCACAGTTTTATTAAAAAACATATTTTTGCATACCGTCCTTTCAGTTTCTGTCAGATCTTCTTTGCTTGTTTTTTCACCTTAGAACACTGTAATCTCAGAAGATGCACAAAGGCGCCCCTGTGTGATAACTGCAATAACATGGATGGATGGAAAATCTTGTTATTGTTTTTGAAGTGTTGTCTTGTAAATGAGGGAATGTCTCATCAATGACAAGGAATGAGTTAATAAAAACACACAAAAAATGAAACCATGGTACATTAAGATCTTTAAGTACTATTTAAAATGGCTACAGTCCGAGCTCCATAGCCTGGCAGCAGAAGAGATAAAGGATTTAGAGTAAAGACTGGTTCTCATGGGTGCATGATAACAGCATCCAGAAGGCGTCAATGAGAATTCACAAGCCAACACATGATGTGGTTGTCTGATAATGTTCTGTGCCTTCTTCTTCTGGTCCTCGCTCATGGACCACAGAGCTCTTTGTCGCCAGTTGATTGGATTTTGAGGTTGATTTAAACCCTGTGATGTAAGGTACAAGCTGTGAACTACGATACCAGATGAAGAACAGGATAAACAGGCTGGTTTGGAGTGACATCACAAGTCATAATTAATCATTGTCCATATAAAATACAATTGTCCCACCCCATGAGCCAGTAGAGTTTCAAATTATAAAAATTTACATTTATAAAAAAAATCACAAGTTATAACCGATCACATTCAAGCTACAATTAGCCCAGTGCTTAGGTAGAAGCAACAATTTTCCTGACTTGTTCCTCAAGAAAATTGAAAATTATTTATTTTTAATTATTGTGCGTTTACAATGGCAGTATGACAAAGAAGCCATAAAAACAAACCAAAAAAAAAAACAATGCCTTTTATTTTGTCAGCACCCTTACAGAGAGGTAAGATAATGGACCTTTAGTATGTACCAGTAATCAAAACAGACATTCTTAACAATCGTGTGCACTTTCCTTAAAGGTCCAATATAGTGACATTTGCATTTCAAGTTCATTACCAGTTGGCAAAAAAGTGTTGTTTGGATTTTTCCTCAGTTTTACCAGGGCTTCTTTATAACTCACATATCGTGGTTAGCTTGAGCTTACTGTAGCTTGAATATTTAGAATTCTGCTGCTTCATGCACTTCAGTTTGACAGTGGTTGGTTATGACTTGTGATGTTGCAAATCACAAAAAAAAAACCATACAACCTGTTGTTCTTGTTGGATTTCTCAGAAATGACTAGACATGCTCAAATTTTCAAAGCTTTTATTTCATTGCCCTGAGTTTATATAAAATCCAAACGCCGGTAATGATGGATTATATGACACCATTAAGGTGTAATAACATCAGACATTCTTAACTCATTTTCAACCAATAACAAGATTTTCCGCTGACCTGTGATTTTGTGGTTATCATAAAAGGGGCTTCCTTTGTCCAACTTGTGAACTAATATGGTGTTTTAAAGTTATAAAAAAGCAAAAAAGAAGATTGACAGAAACTGGAAGCAGGGGATGCAAGGTATTTACTATGGACAAAAATGTACTTTTCTCATTTTTTTGTTTGAAAATGCAGTTTATTAAGAGAATGACCAATATTCAAGTGTGGATATGAAAAGCACAATTAAAGCTAGGATGAAATGGTTTTCTCTGAATGGAAGCTGAAGGTTTGTTCTTTCTTTTGGTCTATTCACACAATTGCTGCTCCAAAAGGAACATTTTCTACTTGAAAGATGAGCAAAAATGATTTAAAAAATGCCGGCGGTGGCCGGCAGGGAAAGAGTTAATAATGTTATACACTGTTCTTGACTGCAATGGATATCACCTCAGAACAAAATAATACTAATAATAATATAATAAAGAAATAATATGAAGACACAAAGGATGTCCTGGGTAAAGAGCTTCATGTGATACAGAGAACATAGTGAGGGAGGGGACTTTGTGAAGACCCCAACCAGGTCACCCAAAAACTGGGCCAAGAACGAGACACATGAGAATCTGACATTCAGGCAAACACAAGGACAAATCTGCACTGGGCTGGTTTCTCTCTGTTTGTCTGGTTCTCTCTAAAAGTACACTCGAGACAGGATGTAACCATGGCAGATCACACGACAAGGAAAAACAAACGAAATACTTTTTGTCTGAGTAAACTGTTCCAGTGATTCCGGGAGCGGTTACTTACTGAGAATATTACATCACCATTTTATTGAACCAAATTTTTTTAACCTAATAGCATTGTAAGAAAAATTGTCAGTTTTTTGTATGTTTGTTTCATTGGAGGAAGGATGAGAAGAACCATAATTTTAACTTTAGCCAATTTAATAATTATCACCATATGTAAAATTACAAAGCACAGGTCCCTCAGCATGCTATGAGGTATGAATGATCCAGAGTCCTTGATTCTCCCAAGTTTTTATACTGTATATTGTCAAAAAAAGGCCTCCTTCCTTGTTGTGTGTGTCCATTCTCCTTGTCTCATGTGAACACCCTCCCACAAGTCACAACTCGTGTGTGATGAAGGATGTTCTTTATCTTCCATCCAGGGCTATGTGCACTACGTTAACCTAATCTGTGCACAAACTTAACTTAATCCTATCAGATCACTTGACTACAATCATAATTAAAGCGAAGCAGCAAACAGAAACTTACATCATGAACAGGAGAGTATCTGATTCACTATTCGAAAGACAAAACTTCTGTCTTGTTAAAACAAAGGAATGCTTCTGCCCAGGTCCACATGCAATTCAACCTTTGTAATTTATGGCCTCTGATACTTAGACCAGGTGGCCAACTGCTCCAAGACGTCCTGTAGAGTTTTGTGACACCAAAGCAATTTCCAGATTACCCCCTACACTTATGTAAATACCCTGAAACTGGCTACCTTCTGTGGCTAAAATCAACATTCTATGAACCCATGGCCCTTCTGTGACCTGTTGAGGTGACATGCTGTAGCACAAAGCAGCACACATCAGCTAAATTAACATACGTAGTACTGTAGCTATGCAGCTTACATTTTACATCTTCACAATCCTTATTTTATAAATATTCCTTACAACATGAATGTGATTGTAGTTCATATATAGATTACATGTTTTATTTATTATACTGTACCATGTCATACCACACCATACCACATACTATATGCATAATTTTATTTCTTTATCCACTGTGTTCAGAAGCTGAACTGATTGTTTTCTATAAAAGTGTGTGTCATTTGCAAAAAAAAAATTAAACAGTTTGGAAACTCTACAGATGTCATTGATGTACAGTAAAAATAATTTAGGACCGAGGACTGAACCTTGAGGCACCCCACATGACCTTCAATAATTCTGACTCAACTTATTAACCATGATAATGCTCTTCCTCACAGGTCACAGGTCGAGGGAGATGTACGAGACCTTGCTCGTAGCAAGGCGTGTTTGTCCTGCATATGTTTGCAACTGATCTGCACCTAATCTGTCTCCTTGTTCATGTAAGACACCGAGGTGTTTGTTGTACACTGCTGCATAGGTTCCTCTGAGGCTGACACGGTCTCCAAAACGTGACTCAGCACCTGGCAGGATGTCTCTGAGGCACACAAATATGCTCCAGTCACGACAACTGCACAAACTGGATGTGTGATCATCTGGGAAGCCCACTGTTCTCTTATCTTGTTAAGAGGAGGCGCCTGAGGGGCAAGAAGGATGGGGTCAACATGTTTAGCAATGTCTTGAGCTTGCAGGTATGTATGTCAGCTGCACAATCTTGACTTGAGGCAAAGCTTTTAATGGTGTCTGGAAAGTCTACAAGTATTGACAGTAACAGCATGAAATGACAGCGTACCAGTGGTTTTACAGTAATGCATACTTCTGCTCCTAGTGGGAAGACACAGCGACTTGTTAACATGTTTTCTGGTAAAGGGAACCTGAATATCCAGATGATTGTACTGCCTCTTTCAAGCAACTCCAAAGAAGCAGAAAATAATAATTGTTACATACAGTGCTGTGAAAAAGTATTTGCCTCCTTCCTGATTTTTTTTTTTTTTTTGTATATTTGTTACACTTTAATTTTTTCAGATCATCAAACAGACTTTTAACCTTTTGTTGGGCAAGAAACCATATATGGTCACTTCTGCAGGTTTTATGAGGGACAAATAAATTTAAGAATATTACATTTGGATGAAATAGCATTATTAGCATAGGTGATTATGGTTGGTTTTCACTATGAAGAGAAACTGAGCTGCCTTGGTGGATGTCTGCGCTTTCTGAGTGCTTCCTAGTTTAAGAGTGTAGCTGAAGAAAATAAAATTCATAAGCATGTAAATAGGAGACTGGTGTAATTTCTTACTTTTATTCCTGGACAAAGCCACAAGAGCCACATGTGGCCTTGGAGCCACAGGTTGCAGACCCCTTCTTATGGGGGTCTTTGGCGTTATGACTGTGTTGTACTTGGCTGCAGGTACTGGATGGAATGGCTGCTTAGATGTAAAGGTGAATGTGTATTTATGTAGAGCAGCAGACAGTGGTGAGTTCTGAATGGAGCATTTGTGACAAGTCATATAGCAGTGGCAGATGGTGTCCAGTTTGTGGGGTGTTCCTTTCATGCACGTCTACAGATTGAACCCCCTCAATCAAATAAGGTTAAGGATGGTCTTTTGAACAATCATTCATTTGGCACTAGACGTAAATGAGGAACAATCTTTGCAGAGAAAGACAAGTCGCTTTGTATTTTGCTGCCACTGGGCATTAGACTGTTTTGATGAATGTTTTAGTGCTCTTAATATTTTAGTAATATCCACTATGTTCAATGATTTTTGTGTGTAAACGGGGGCAGCGTTTCGATATCACATGAAAGGAAAAGAAACCACACAACTCTTTACACAATAAATCCCTCATGTTTAATACAACAAAGTGTTTACATAAGCATCCCTCTGATTTGCAAGTATTTAACAAAGTATTGCCCCAAGTGAAAATATTGGGCCAAATTAAACTTGAATTCATTAATCCATTTTTCCAAGTCTTTTACAATATATTCCCGAGGACAACAGCATTTAACACAGGAAAGCATTTAAAATTTTATCCCTCAAAATCAAATGTCCCTCTTTCAATTCAAATTCCAAAACAAGTGGAGCAAACACTTTTTTGAGCACAGATCGGGCACCACATCACTTATCAGAGATCCATGTGTCGAGAGGATTCAAGGGTTGTGTCTGTATTAGGACAAGTGCACTGGGAAATGTCTAAACTCCACATAGTAATATCATTAAATTAAACTAGAAAAATAAATACGAGTGAAAAGGGTAAAATTTAATGACAGATTAGAGCTGAACTTTCGCTAAGGATACTGACATGGTGAAATCGTGTGAATAATGCAAAAACATTGCATGGACAGTGAATGCATTGCATACATGTGGATGTGTATGGTTAGAATTGTCACCACCAATAATAGCTGCCTCTGTGACTGACAAACACAGTAACACGCTGCAGGAAAAAACAAAGCTGTAAAACTATCAGCTAATAAAAGTATAGAATTTATAGATATGATTTACTACCTCACTGACTAGAATTAATTCAGCAGATCACAGTACATTTCAAAATGCCTGGGAATGTGCTTAAAATGAACATCTGATCATATTGAACACATTTTCAGAATTGTGTTTTTTCGTTATGAGAGTTTTCAATCTGTAAATTTTGCTTGGATTCAACTTCTACTACAGTGTAGTTTACATTATGACAATGTACAACACTAATATACAGTAAAATGATGCGGTATTTGTGCTTTAGAGCCCCTTAATCTATGATATTTCCCAAAATTATGACACTTCAGACATTCTCTTCATTGAAAACTCTTACAGAACATGTCCTAAATTAATGATAGTGTGGAGGAATGTCTAAGATTAAAGACTAAAAAGGGAAAATCATGAGATCACCTTGTCAGGCTCTGACTAATAACAAGTGCACAGTTTTGATCATATGCAAATACAAGAACCTCACTTAATCATGCCTGAATAACAAGCAAGTGAAGTGTTCAACATTATGGAATAATGTGGCAAACTGCATCCTTACTATGGTGAGAGTGATTATATATAATGCACCTGACCCAAAAGTCTTTTGGAACTAATCATAACACAGCAAAAGAGAACAGGGTCTGAGCCATACAGTACATATACTGTAGGTTTTCTTTGACATGACATGAGCCCACTTCACGGGACAGCGAAGAACCTGAGGATGCCAGCATGATGCTGCCCACTGAAACTCACTAGTGAAATGGAGACGCTGTTGGTAAAGCACTGAGACACATTTCTGCTCAGACGTGTGTTTTCTCTGGAGTTGGTTGATACGTGACAGCTGTAAACATTAAAACACAAATAGCTGAAAATGACCTGATCCATTTTCCAGATGGAATTCTTCTCATTATTAGTAAGTTTAATCAATAGATGTTTGCAAAGGAATCTTAAATTTTGGCTGATTTGTCAGGTCTAATAATATTACTTTAGTAAATCACAAAAAGAATACGAGTCAATCAAAAATGCTTTAAAATATCTGAAACAATGTTTGTTTACCTTCTGAATAAAAACATGGCCGTTCCTAAGTTTTCCACCTGTGGCAGGTGTTCCACTGTGTGAACTCACACAACTCTTTTAGTACTTCAAACACTGCCTTGAAATATCAACTTTTCCCCACTTTAACTGCATGGTGGACTTTTGTTTGCATCCATCTCTATCAGAGAGGATCTTCAGCTGTACTGCAGCTGACTTAACCTCCTAGTGACATGCGTATTTCAAATGTGTTGTATAAAATGACCAAAGAATCCTCATAAAACCAGAAAAATATTATTTTATGCTACATGTCTCAGTTGTAAAATATTCTATTTAGAAAAAGGTATAAATCAGAATATTTCTGTTTACATGACACTTGTTAAAGCCAACCTATTGTCATATGTAGAGTAATAGTGGAATATTATGTACAAATGCAGTAGAGTGTAATACACTACTCCGAACCTACTAAATAGTACAGTTATTACGATGTGATTCACGTTTTGAGTCTGGTCCACTTTGTAAAGGTTTGTCCCACAGCCACTTAAAACACTGGAAAATGGATAGATGAATATTTAGATATGATTTTCCAAACCCACAAAAACTGGCAGCAAATTTTCTGGGTTGGCAGAACAACATGGATATTTCACAATGCCTGTCGACAAAGATCAAATCAAATGTGACGCCATTTTATGGAGAGGTAAATGTCACCATCAACACATGAACACTGAGTGCCACTATGAAGATTTCGCTTTTCTCACGGAGTGCTTATTTTTTTCAGGCCCAACTACACATGCAGATTGTCATTTCTGCTCCAAATGTGCAAAGTCCTGTTGGGCCTGAATCATCCCTGAATGCTTTGACCACTTTAGTCAGTACCTGAAACAGTCCGTCTAGTCAGTCTTTGTCAGTCCGTCCATAGTGTCGTATGATCAGTTAAAATACAGTTCTTTTGTCAGCATAGAAACCACACAGGGAATCTGCTTCTTCTCGCTGAAGCGTGGGTCTTCAGACCAGGACTCAAAGCTCGTGGCCACCATGTAGTTGACCCGTGTCAGGATCTGCATTATCTCCAGTTGCTTCCCGAACTCGTTGAGGACGTTGCAGAGTGCCTGGACGAACCAGGAGCCACGCCCTGGGTTCCTCCATGAGTAATAACCTGTAAAATCATCATGAACCAGCAGCAGGTAATTACTAAACACATGTGCAACAAATAACAAACATTCACTGGTACAAATGTACAATAAATATAGCCTCAAAGAGACATTTTTTAATAATACTGTTATTAATTTGGTTGTACACAATGTAGGTGGTATGACATTAGAAAAACAACATTCAACTTCACTGGTAAAGCCACAAATCTCAGCTTCTCAAGTTTTTTTATTGCATTCTGCAGCTTTAAAAGTTATTTTCTTATCATAAACAATGTAAATTCATTTGTAAATGGTCAAAGATCTGAAACAGGTGATGAGATGGATAAAAAGTGAAGCATTCATTTAAACAGGCCACATAGACCTTTGCTCAGACATTTTGACTTGTCTAATAGGTTAAATAGTCTTTTCAGTGTCTTATACAGTGGTACCTCGCATAACGAGTTTAATCCATTCCGGCGTCACGCTCGGTATCCGAATTTCTCTGTATCCAAAGA
>JAQQAE010009944.1:0-14333 GCA_029823295.1 Pseudamia nigra
ATGTATTCCTATGGAAAAAGTCCATTCGCATAACAAAAAATTTGCATACAGAACGTGACGCCGGAACGGATTAATTTAGTTCTGCGAGGTACCACTGTATTTGGTTATGTATTTGATATAGGACAGGGATTTATTAAGTACTGTGTGTGCTTTATTCAGCTTATTTACATTACCAAAAGGAAGAACAAAATAGGTAGACAAATTAAATCAAAACTATAAACTGAATAGAATGGGCCGAAGCTTAAGGTTATGTAACACCTGCTCCTGGTAAGATAGTCCATAAATGATTACACTTACACTGTGCAACTCAATATAAGAAAAAAAAGGAACAAATAAATCATATATGTCAGGAAAAAATATATACGGACCAATTTTATCTACATAATATAATCACATTTATTATTGAGCATTTATTGCAAGACTGGACAATGTTATTTTGGAACATTCTTTTAAAAAGTTTAATTATACTGCACATTTTCATTTTATCTGGACAGCATTCACTTCTTGGATCCCTCTCCTCGCTGCTGACGGAAGGACCGAGAAATTCCAGTGCACTTGAAATTACACTTGAACAAATATTGCACCGACTTTCCAACATGTGCAGTGTATGTGTTCGCAGAATTTTACTTTGAAAATGGCGGCAGGAAACGTCATTGTTCGCCTCCCCCTTGACTCGGCGGTGAGACTGAACGACTGGTCTGAGACCAGCAGCAAAGCTATTCATCCCGCCACCAAACCACGTGACTTTGGCGGAAGCTTCTCCACTGAAACACGGTGAGGGGGGAAAACAACTCCTAGCGGTTAATAGTAATTAGTAGAACTTTATTATTACATGACTACATTTTAATTGCAGTTATGACTGTGCTGTAGGGTGTAAACGCTCTGTGTGCAGCTGCTCAAGCCCGAGGCGATTCCCACGTGTCCTGCAGTCAGTCAAATCGGATCTGCTGATCTGAGGTCAGATTTGACTCTGCGTGGCTTCACTGCAGTTGTTTCCAGTCTGTGATAATGATCAGAGGCCAAGTCATATATAAAAAAGTCGAAAGTGTAGAAAAAAAAAGCTTAATGATGAAAATATTTGGCAACAAGCAGGATAAACAGAAACCCCAGCAATTAGGATATGGATTTAAAATATAACTGCAGTGTTTGTGTAGTTACTGAGTAGTTAGATGTTCTGCTGAGATGAAGATGAACTTTAACCTGCAGACAGAATCACTATAAGAGTATCAAAGTTCATTCTTGGCTGCGGAAATGAGTAATGGTGGTGAGTTTATTTTTGTACTTACAGCTCTGGAAAAAATAAAAGAGACCACTGCAATTTTTCCTGAAATCAGCATCTCTACATGTATGACATTCATTCCATTCCAGTGTCTGTCGAATTCCAACACAATTACACCTCATTCTACTTAATGAGGTACTGATTAGGTGATCACCTGAACCAAATCTGATTTCATGAGGAAAAGTAAGTAAATCAAGGTTATTCCACTAAATACCGATTTCTGAACTTTTTCTAAGTTAAGGTATGAGTGTCTTTGTATCATTCAAGTCTGAAAATACTGCATCTTTTAATTTTGACCATTTGTAATGTTCTGCAAATAAATGCTCTAAATGACAATATTTTTATTTAGAATTTTTGGAGAAATTATTACTTTAGACAAATGTTCATTTTACTCAAACACATACCTATAAATAGTAAAATCAGAGAAATGGATCATTTTGCAGTGGTCTCTTTGATTTTTTCCAGACCTGGTAAATGATCTTGCACTTATATAGCACCTTTCTACCCTATGGCATTCAAAGCGCTTTACACACACATTGGTTGTATATGTTTCTTTACAAAACCTGGAGCATCATATTTTCAACAATGCAAACAGGTAGCATGTTTAATTTTTGTTGAGCAAGAAAGATCTCCATGAAAATAATCTACATTATCTACATGTAGGTTTGATGACAGCTTTGCACACTCATGGCATTCTCTCATCACGTTCACTGTTTACAAGAGTTAATGTGTGTCATCTCAGAGTTAATGTGTGTCATCTCATTCCTTCTTAATGTGCTTCACACCATCATTTGTCTTGTGCAGAGGACGAGTAGGTACAGAGTCAGTAGCCCTGTTAGTGCTACTACAACTACTGTAGTGTACGAATCCATATTATGACAAGAAACATCCAGTTAAGTAAAGAGAAAGGACAGTCCATCATTGCTTTAAGAAAAAAAAGACACTGAAAAATCTCAAGAACTTTGAATGTGTCCCCAAGTGCAGTCATCAAAACCACCAAACGCTGTGATGAAACTATCTCACATGACGACCATCCTAGAAACGGAAGAGCAGGAGCTACTGTAGATACATTTATTAGGATTACTAGACTCTGAAACTGTTTAATAGTGTATGATTGTATTTAAAAGTAATAAAAATTCCTTTAAATAGCCATTACTTATCTGTATTGTTGATCACCTCTATTAGTGTTCAAACCAAGATACAAATGGTGTATGGTGAGTTCTTGTTTCAAATCCTGGTGACACGTAATAAACATGGATGGCGCTGAGAACACGACAGGTCATAAACCCATTTTCTGTATTGTGTGAGACTTATCATCTTTTCTACTTTGTCTTCATTCCATCAGGGCTTTCAGGATGACAGTGGTCATAGTGGTGCATGGCGGCGCGTGGGCCATACCTGATGAGCTGTCCGAGGCCTCTGTGGATGGAGTGAAGGCTGCAGCACGTGTAGGCTTCTCCGTGCTTAGAAGAGGAGGAAGTGCACTGGATGCTGTTGAATTAGCCGTGAGGGCTTTGGAAGACAATAATGTGTTTAATGCAGGTATCCCAAATTATTCTTATCAACATGTAGCCACCGTTTCCACATGGAGAGCCAGTATATTTAACACACTCAAAATAATAATGCTCATACGACATTGGATTTATCCATCCATAACAGCTGTCTGTTTTACCTACCTGTGCTGCCCTACAAAGGCAAAGGGCTGTAACTATGCAAACAGTGAAAGTGGAGAAAAAATATTTTAATGATTTCTTCAATTTCCTCATTGTTTTTTTCATTTTTGTTCATTGTCCTGATTATTTTTTGTTAATTTTTCATAATTTTCCTGATTATTTTGTGCATTTTTCTTCATTTTCCTGATTGCATGATTCATTTTTCACAATTTTCTTTACTTTTTGGTTCATTTGTCTTCATTTTCTTGATTATTTTATTAATTTTCTTTAATTTTCCTGATTGCATGGTTAATTTTTCCATGTTTTCTGCCCAGATGTGCTAATTTAAATTTTTATTATTTCCCCTTTAATTACATTGTTAATTTTTCTTCTTCCTCTGCTCATTCGTAGGTTGCTTCTAATGTTTATCATATTCTTGATAATTGTGTTCATTTTTATTCTTTTAATACATTTTGTTGATTATATTGGATGTTTTCTTCCTTTTGCTGCTTATTTTTTGTCATTCTTAGGTTTATGTTGTTCATTATCTTGTTCACTTTACTGATTTACTCCTTATTTGGTTAAGTTTTAGTCAAAGCGTAGGGGGGAAGTGCAGTACTTTACTGATTTACTGCATTATTTACTCTGTTTTAACCTGAATTTTGAAGCGATAAATCGAATGGGTCCAATTCCAATTCCAGATTTGACCAGATGAGGAGTTATGGTACTTTGCCTTTGTAAGACGCAGGAAAATGCACGCGCTGCTACAAGGTTGACTTGATCTGTGGCACACTGTCTCCATCTCCTGGTAGAATTGCAAACAAGCACTTTGGACGTGGGGCTGGGGGGGGGGGTTATGTCTCTCAATGATTATGGGGCTCATCCACATAATCTGATATAATCCGAGATGGAATCTCCAAAAAATGTCTGCCCTTCAGATTAATCTGCAAACTAATCTGTCCAGTCTTTACTATAAGTCTCCTTTAAACAACATACTGCACAAATGGATCTATTGCTATGTTGTTAAGATCAGTGGTTCTTATGGGGGAGGGATCTGCAGTATCTATTGCCATGGCAACATATCTAGTACTGAAAGATGACATTCTTTTAGTTTTGTTCAATGTTTGTTCCACATGGTTGATTCTTTTTTTTTTAAATTTTCATTTTAGTACATTTTTTTAAAAGTTTTGTTCATTTCCCTGATTATTTTGGTAATTTCAAAAAAGTCTTCATTTTCTTAATTGTTTTGGTTTTGCATTCATTTTTTTGATTAGTTAGTTAATTTAAAAATATATATATTTTCTTCATTTTCTTGATCATTTGGGGTTTTTTTCTTGAGTTTTTCATATTCATTCACTTTTTTGATTTAGTTTATCTTTTAAAAATATTTTCTTCATTTTCTTAATCAATTTGTCCTTTCCTGTGTATTTTTTAAATATTTGTTCATTTTCTTGATTTATTTTATTTATTCATTGTTTGATAACATTTGCTCATTTTGTTGATAATTATTGTCAATTAAAAAAAATCATTTTCTTAATAATTTTGCTCTTTTTTGTTCACTCTTTGTATTTGTTCATTTTCACAATTAGTTTGGTTATTTAAAAAATATTTTCTTCATTTTCTTGATAATTTTGTTCTTTTCCTATTTGTTTTTTTAATATTTGTTCATTTTCTTAATTACTTCATTTGTTTGATAACATTTGCTCATTTTGTTGATAACGTTTGTTCATTTTCTTGATTATTTTCCTTTGTTTTCCTAATAATTTTGCTCTTTTTTTGTTTTCTGATTATTTTTTCATACTTGATCACTATCTGGATTATTTTGTGGATTTGTTATTAATATTTTTCATTTTGTGATGTTTTATGTATATTTTGACTTTTATTTGGTGAAATCAGAATGCACTGATTAAAGGATGTGTATATTTGTTCAAAACTCAGATTATGAGCATTTAAAAATACTTTCACCTTACGTGAATTCAATAAAACTTGAACGTGTCTTGACGGCTAATGGAAACGAGCAATCCCAACATGACATCCGTTGAGAACCGCTGTCTTAGATGTTTTATTCTACTCAATGTACCGTACATACATTTACAGGCTTTACCTGTATGTACGCTGTGAAAACCTGAATTGTAAACTTGTCCTCCCACTTCAATTATTTGCAGATTGTGACATTTTAATTACAGGCCATGGAGCAGCACTGAACAGTGATGGAGAAGTGGAACTGGATGCTATTATCATGGATGGAAGGACACTTGCAACGGGTGCCGTTTCCTCAGTGAAAAACATTGCTAACCCAGTGTCACTAGCGAGAGCAGTGATGGAGAAGGTGTTGTCTTAATAATTCCTCTTTTTAATTAGAAATGCACTGTTGCAGGTTTAGACCCTTTACGGCAACTAGCTTTCAGTGGTTGCCATAAAGATATTAGAACAGAAATTTCAGGGCATAAACCATCATACTCTCAATAAATGTAAGTATTTGCTTTTTCTATTTCATGTTGGCTGCCGTGGAAAATCACAGACAAACCACGTCATGTTGACGGGCAGTGGTGCTAACCAGTTTGCAGAGAGCATCGGTGTGGTTACAGTTCCCACTGATACACTGGTGACTGCGTATGAGAGAAAAGAGTGGGAGAAACACAAGCACTATATTACTGGAGTAATGGAAGACTTTAACTCCAAGTGGTACGTGCCTCATTTTTGGGATTTGATTTTGTTTTGACCTTCTCTTGACTTGCTGACCTCATAAATCTCAGGGTAATGTCTCTTTAGGCTGAATAGGGACAGGATGATGTGGTACTCTGCTGGAATAAAAATTAATAGAAAATAATGAGCTTGCATCTATCTACCTACCGACCAACTTCACTGAATTCTTGTGTGTACAGTTTTAAACATGATGTAATACAGTAATACAATGGGTGTAGTTGTACTCATAAGGCTTTTTTTTTCATCTCATTAGGGCCCAGGATACTGTTGGGGCAGTGGCTGTGGACTGTGAGGGTAATGTTGCATGTGCAACATCAACTGGAGGGATCAGAAATAAAATGGTCGGTAGAGTAGGAGACTCTCCAATCATTGGTAAGGCTTCCTCTATTCACATTTTGTGTTTGTTGTCGTTAACTGCATTGCATATGAAAAGGAAACAAAATGCTGATCACTGTGTACAACTTGCATGCAACCCTTTGTGAATATTTCTGATTCTGATCATATTAATGAGGTAAAACTGGACAGTAATGTGTTATATCATGGCTGCAGGCCGAGACATGGTCAATTTAACTTATATATTTTGTGCTCTCTCCTGTAAATAAGGTTCTGGAGGATATGCAGACAATGTTAATGGTGCTGTGTCTTGTACAGGCCATGGAGAGTCCATTCTTAAAGTCACCTTGGCCAGACTTATTGTGTCATACATCGAACAAGGTTTAGTATGATGTTTCAGAAATGTTTCTGATGATGATACTACAATAACTTACTTTATTTCCTAATCACTTAATTCTCGAAGTTATACCTGTAATGAATTTTCATAGTAATTTTTATCAGTGACTTATTGTTTTTCAAACAGGCAAAACAGCTGCAGAGGCTGCAGAGTCAGCTCTGCAGTACATGGGTGATCGTGTCTGTGGTGCAGGAGGTGCGATTGTGGTTTCTCCATCAGGACAGTGGGCTGCGACTTTCACAACAGAACGAATGGCTTGGGCTGCCGTAGAAAATGCTGTTTTGTGGTATGGATTGGACCCAAGTGAGAAATTGAAAGAACAGTTATCCCAATAACCATTTTTAAGTAGGCTTTTATTCTCATCAGTCATATAGGCATTGTATTTCTAACGTTTTCTACAGCTTGCTGTGGTTTACATGAAAGGATACAGTTTAATGTTTTAATACTTACATTGCTAATACTGTCAAATGCTTCATTTATAAGTTGAATTGTACAGACTAACAATTAAATGTTCAACCTTAAGAAATCATGTCAAAAGTCTGCATACTTATTAAAAAGTCCTATGTGTGGTCTTATTAAATGTTGTATTTTTTATGTTTTTGATCGTTTAATGATTTCTGCATACAGTTTAAAAGATAAAGATGTAATTTTATTTGTACCAAAAGAAAAATGTGCCACAAACGTCAGTCATATTATCTCTCTGTTCCAAAAACAAACTTGTTTTTATGCCCTAAGAGCCCCATGGGAGGCCTTTGGACTCATGCAAGTTGTTCCAACTTTTTCTTTTTTTAAAGGAAGAGCGAAATGCCTAAAAATATATCAAGTGCCATGAAAAAAGCGACTTAAAGATAAGTAATTTCCTTTAACCAGTCTTATCTTATGTAGGGAAGTTCGCTGGGAGGAAATCACATTATGAATGATACAGTATGTCTGCACTGTTAACGGCGAAGCTCCGTGTAAACACAAGTCACGTGACCGCGCAGCCGCTTGTCAGAGGCTTTGCAGCAGCAGCAGCACGGATAACGGCCGAGTTTGAGGAAGTTCCTGGGCTGTGGGAGCAGCGGAGTATGTAATCCTACACGAGTTGGACAGAACATCGCCATTACAAAGAGGTGAGACGTCTTCACATGTCAAAGTTCACGGGTCCGAAAGTACACATCGCGAAGTTTCAAAGAGACGCACGAAGACGGGGTTATCAAACATATGCTAGTAGCATACTGGCTACAAACAAACTTACCCAGGCCTAAACGTAATGCTAACGCGATTTAGGTAGCTTATCTTACAGAGCGAGCACCGGGCTACCGAACTAAATAAACACACGTTTTGTCTCACGTGTGTTGGTCTCATTTAAACAGATATACACTTTATGCGAATCCTTTCATAGGAGCAGTACAATCATTGAATGTATAGCGTCCTTACGGAGTCGATGTAACGCTAGCTTGCTAATGTACAGTGGGGGTGATCGCGTCCTGCAGCGGGTTGTTAGCCGTCGTCTAGTTAACGTTAGCCGCTAACCAGCTAACACCACAGTAAGCTAGCTGGCCATTGGAAACCCTTAAAAAGTAACTATATAGATGCATATTTCGAAAAAGCCCTATTATGTACCTTCCTAATCTTGATAACAAGTTGACGGGCGGCCGTGGCCTGCTGTAGCTTACACAGCTAACGTGAACACACAGGTCACAGTGTTGCTAGCCTGCTACTAGCCGGCTATTCACACATAAAAGTAGTTCATAGGTGTTTTCTTAAAACGTCACACTCAGTCCTGGCGCGAAAACGGACTTGACGTCTGCATTTACCTGTGAAGTTAACATCACCCCATGAGGGAAGCTTATAATTTATAATTACTGTGTCTAACGTGAACAGGCTGCCAGTGCAGTTCAAATTCATCCAATTGCAGTATTAATATTTAGACCATTGAAAGTTGTGACTCTGTTTCACTTTACCTGCTCGTTTTAAATGATTAACATGTATGTTAATTGACCTCATGCACAGCTCGGCTACTTCCGGAGCTTGAGCCAGCTCCTTTTATTTCCTGTCTTACATTGTTGTATAAACTGGCCAGTCATTAAGGTTTGCTTGACCAGTGAGGTCTGGAACACCTGGATTAAGCAGTTTATACAATAATGGAAGGCAGGAAATAAAGGAGCTGTCTTAAGTTCAGGAGGTAGTGGAGCTGTGCATGAGGCCTGTTATAGTAATTTTATTGTGTTTTATATTATATTAGTCTGTGGTGAAAATACTGCCCTTTTGTCACTGTATCTCTGAATCAAAGTAAAGGTGTAATGTCTTAAATGAATGAATACAGTTGTAGCATAGTGGAAAGAGTTTGTATAAATGAATGCTGGTATTTACTAAAATAGTTTTACAAGCATATTACCTAAATCCAGTCATCACTGCAGTACATTGTGAAACACAGTAATGTTTTACCTGTCTTGCCTGTGTTTCATCATCATGTCTATGTTGTTTCATTGCAGGAAGGCAGCAGCATTCATGGATATTGTGGACACCTTTAATCATTTAATACCCAGTGACCAGTTGGATGACTCCCTAGTTATAGGCCAAAACTTGGAATGTGAAGCCAGTAATGAGCGTAGACCAGGGCTCCGACTAGAAGATTCACTGAAAAACATGCTCAGTGACAAAGATCCTATGTTTGGATGTGCAAGCTCGCAGTTCAATCTACTGGACAATGAGGACCCTGCTTTTCCAATTGCTGGGTCAGCAGGTATGTACCTTGAAGGGACTAAGCAACACAAAGTGCATGGTTAAATTCACTCATTGCCACACTTATTCCAAGGTAAAATATATAACTTTACATTTTGCTCTTGTTTGCAAACAGAGGTCACTCGCATGTTTAACTTGTGAAATCGAGTCCAGTTGCGTCTGTCCCACACACTGTGTGATGTCCTTATTGGTTGGACATTTATACACACTGGACTTTGTTGCAATGTTCTGACTAGAGGAAAAATAAAGTAAAACAATAGGAAAACCACCACACACTGAAATACACGGAAGTGATGATGGAGAAGATTTATGCATATTGTTTTTAGGAAAAAAACGCTTAGTTGCTTTACCTTCAAGACCTACATCTGTACAGAAACTCTAGTGAGATAGGTTTTTTTTCATAAGATAAAACTTTTGGTAGCAATAGATCTAGACACGCAAATTAGATTAGGTTTGACCCACATATGAAATGCTGCTCTTAGGTAACAAGTGAGAATTTGGAGACTTTTTTGTACCGTTAACATTTTCCCTGGAGTGGCCAAAATGTTATTTAATAATGTACTATATTATATATTTTATTTATTATCCATCATCACTGTCATCAGCAGATTTAAAAACAGACTATCAAAACATTGGTGAAAAACATCTTGCGGGATGTTACTATTATTATTATTTTTTTTTTAGACTAGCAGTCTCCCCGTTCATTTGCATGCCCTTTTTGAAAAATGCTATTCTTTTTTTATGGTAGGTCTGGATGGTGGGTCAGCAGCTACAGCTCTTGGTGCTGAACCGACAGTCACAGCACCCACACAAGTCAAACGACCTGTTGGCAGGCCAAAGAAACGTCCGTGTAATTTAGAATACGGTAAGCAGCTGATCAGTTGTATCTCACCAAATCACTTGTTAAATTCAAGCCTGTGTGATACATGTCTATTTCTTACCCTAAATCACGCTCAAACAGAATGTAGCAGCGATTTCCCACCCGCTGGCACATCCACTGATGCAATGCCTCAAGCGAGACCAGGAAGGAAACCTACCAGCAGGCTACAGAAGTCGTTCCTGATTGAACAAGGAGTAACAGGTGCTCAACTGAAGAAAGAATTGATTCTGGGAGGGCGTATCAATGTTAATAGTCTTGATGGAGGATCATGGCTGAACCCTACAGTTGTATTAAGACGACTAACAGTCACCATTGGAGGATTCAGGATTGAATTGCTTCCGGGTCCCTCATATGCACAGAATGCTGATACAAACCAGTCTGTTTGCTTTGAAGATGGTTTTTCATGCAGTGGAGATGTAGGGTTTGCAATGCTGCAGGACGATTCTGTCAGGGTACAAAATCCTGTACCAGACAAAGTGGCAGACATAGATATAATGGACAAAAGTTGTGCAGATGAAGCATCTCTTGGGCTGGGCCCATATGTCAATCCTAATGAAGTGCAGACTGCCAACGGGACACTGATGAGCAGCCCTACTGTGGGAGAAACAAAACTTGACAGTCAGAATGTTCCTGGAAAGAAGAAGCCAGACAGTAAAGAACAAGATGGAATTAAACAACAGCAAAAGATTGAAAATGAGCACAATAAAACTTGTCTTAGTAATAAGATTGATGGTAAGGAAAAGCAAAAAACAGGGCCCAAAAAGCTACTCAAGCCAAAACAAGGCTTAACTTCTATCAAGGATAAAGACTTGGAATCAAGTCAGCAAAGTACACATGAAACAGCTAAGGGACCGAAAGCATCACCAAACTTGGAGCCAAAACCCATACAGCGTGGAGACGCACACGATGTAAAGTCTATTAAGGAGAAGAAAGGTATTTCGTTGTTGAAACGGCCTGGGGAAAGCACTCAAAGTCAACATGAAGTTAAGATTCAAAGGACTCAGAACATGGGTGATGTTAAGGTGAAGCCAAAATTGCCAACTTCACCTACCTCCTTATTAAAAAAGATGTCATCATCTGGTGTCCGTGCTGGTGAGCAGCAGGGTTCAACCAAACAAACTCCTCACAATAGCTCCAAAGTTGAGGGTGTCCAGCAGGCACATGGACGTCCAGGCCAGCCACTAAAAACGCCAGAAGAAACGGGGCAGGAAAAGCCAAAACTGAAAAAGCCAGAAAAGATCCTTCAGAGACAGAAAAGTAAAACTGGAAGAAGCATTTCTGTGGATGAACCACAGCTGTTTATCCCAGATAATGCACCTGTAGTGAAGAAGGAAACTGCTGAGGAGCAGCCAGCCAACACTGAGACTGTATGGGATGGAAACAACTGCTGTGGACTTTGCAAGAAACATCACAACAACATGTAAGTTTTGCACTTACGGTTTGGCTGACAAATTACATTATTTTTTTTTTAATTGGGTGAAAATGATTCTATTAATTCTTTTTCTGTCTAGATTAGCAACTGGATATGAGCAATAGATGTTTTTTTTGTTTTTTGTGTGCATGAACTTAAGACAAAACATTTCTGAAAATTATTTTTGTTTACTACAACAGTATGTGATATATCGTTGGTGAAACATATTCATAACAAAGACCCTACAAAAGCAAAAAAGTTTTCATTTATTTTTTACTTGGTATAAAGCAAATGAGAAAATTCTGATTTAGCAATTTAGAAGTATTTCATAATTTTATAGAAAGCCAAACTTCATTCAGATACCATATACTGGCCAGCCCTGGCCTATAGAGAGCCTACATGAGACTAGATGAAAATTTGTTTCCTTTATTAAATTCATATGCCTTGCAATAACTTCAAAAGACAATAAAAACAACACTTGAACGAATATCTCTGTGCATTATTAGTTTTTAAAAAACGTGACTCAACTCAAATTAATCCAAATGCCATAGTTGCAGGTTATTTTAATACATATGATACAGTTGGTCAAATCTAAGCCTAGATTAGATTTTTCTATTGCTCAGTCTGTTTTTGTTCTTTGCTAAGTTTGCCTTCTGGCTGTCACAATGCTGGTAACAATAATATGGCTTCCTTCAGGTTTATGGTGGGCTGTGGCCGCTGTGACGACTGGTTCCACGGTGACTGCGTAGGTCTGGACCTGACAAAAGTCCATGAAATGGAGGAGGAGGACCAGATGTATGTATGCTTGAAGTGCTGTGAAGAAGAGAGCAAAAAGGTGGAGCCTGAGCCCCAGAGTGTATCCAAGTCTGAGAGCCAGGTTAAGAATGACTTACTGGAGCAAAAACCACCCCCCAAATCCAGACCGGGTCCTTCCCACTCACTCCAGTCCCAGGGAGTCAGACCAGTAAGAAGGGTAAGCACGTTCACCATCAGTTCTCTTCATAAAGCTACGTGGTCATAAGAAATGCCTGTTTTTCATATATATATTATTTGTCTTCCCCAGCTAATTCCTCCTCTGATATTAATCATAGCCAGTGTTACAATAAAGGGTTTGTTGTCTTTTGTTTTTATGTAGCCTATACAGGACATTTACACACAGGGTGTGTGGTTAACATGGTGTGATCATAAAAAAGGATTTTACTTCTTTTCACCTAAAAGAAAAAACTCACTGTTTTGATTTTTTTTGTTTTTCTTTTTTGTAGCAGGGTCTTAATATTAATTATAAAATTCATTCTTTTGGTTGCATTAATAACAGTGTAGTTAATCCAAAGTACATCTCTTGTTTCTTCCAATAGGACTCTGAACGGAGGCAGTCCACAGAGCAAAAAGCAGGTATGGTCATGTAAAAATAATGAATGTGTGTGTTCCAAAATAAAAAAAAATGAATAATAACTGTTAGATCATTTTTATGCCCAGGGTTTCTGCTGTTTGATTGAAAACCTTTAAAAAGCCTTTACGGTGCATGTTCAGATAAGATTTGCAGCAAGTTTTTATTATGTACCATATATATCTGAAAGAAGTGCAGGAGATTTATTCATTATTGAAGATCCTTGAAACCATATTTTTCAGATGAGATTTGACTGCAGAAGTAGTATACTGTATGTGGTGAGGCATATTGCCATTAAAAACCTCTAAAAGCGGGTGTATATAAAAAGATACTGCCTGATTTTTATCACTTTCTGTCCATATATCCATTAACAGCCTCTCACTCACTGTTACCATTTTTAGACTCCTAGATGAGTTCTAAACAGTAGTGGTCTACCGCAAGAGTATTTGAAATACTGTTTGGCATTAATACATTAAATGAGTGATGTCTCTTTCATATTTGGACAAGGAAATGTGAGCAAAAACATGCAACTATTGCTCAGTTTTAGTTTGAAAGTCATACACAGGGCATCGCAAACTGACTAAATGAAGAAAAACATCTTTTTGCTTCTTGCTTTTTCTTGGTGTACACAGTCTTGGTGAGCATTTTTTTAAAATGTATGTCCTATTTTATTTGCTGATTCTTAAGCATTTTGTGCTCCCCGTGGTCGTAGATAATTCCCACTTACTAGATTGGAATTCTGTCCTCATAGGTGCTCATCCAAAACATGAGACAAAAAGTAAGGCTCCATCTTCAGCATCAAAGAAGCCTGTGTCTGTGGAGGAAATCAGGCGAAGTGTGAGGGATTCTTTGAAAGAAATCCTTATACAGAGGTAGGTATTACATGAGTAAAGGTAATTAAGTGTTGAGTAAATGCTTGTGCTTAAACTCAAAGCCTCTTTATCCAAAATCTCTAAAACTAGACCCTAAGTGCACCAACTCTGTGACGCTTTTAACTTTTTAGGCTGAAGGAATCTAATTTAAGTGTCACAGTGGAGAAGGCCTCTGAAGTCGCCAAGAAGACAGAGCGGGAACTTTTTCACTTATATAAAGACACTGACAACAAATACAAGAACAAGTACAGAAGTCTAATGTTTAACCTCAAAGATACTAAAAACAATGTAAGTAAAGCTTTACCTCATTTTCTTTTATAATGTGGTTGAAATCAGATCCACCTGTAAAACCTGTAAAAGTATCTCAGTATTGCATTTGTTGTTTCTTAGGTCCTCTTTAAGAAGGTACTTAAAGGGGAAATTTCTCCTGGTAACCTTGTCCGAATGAGCCCAGAGGAGCTGGCCTCAAAGGAACTGGCTGCTTGGCGACAAAGAGAGAATCGACACGTAAGTTTTTCATTTTTCTTTTAATTATCTTAATTATTTTCATTTGTAGCGGAAAATAAAACGCAGACCAGTTCCTTTTAAGTGACCCAGAAAGCGACAGTAGTGCACAGTAAAATTGCCAGTGTAAATACAACACCTACAGAGTCAATTTTAACACTACCTCAGTGAACATATGGTCCCTA
>JAQQAE010009945.1:0-14333 GCA_029823295.1 Pseudamia nigra
CCCAACCCAAAATCACATTAATGTATCAATCAACTAAATAGGATCCATCTTCAGTAGATCAACACATAATATGAAAAAACAAACAATAAGATTTAGAAAGATCCAAATAAATGAAAACATGTTGTGTGTGTATGTTTGTGTATATGGGAATCATACACCTGTTCAGGGAGGGGCTGCCTGCAGCTCCCTCACAGAGGCATTTTCATCTCATGTGAGATAAGTTATTCCTGAAACCTGTGTTACAGTACTTACCTGCTCTTTTCTGTCTTTGCAGATCCTGGACTCTTATTCCTAAAACCTGAGTCCATCTCCCTCCTGTCATTGTGTCCCTCGTGTTCCCTTCCAGCCCAAATTCATTTCAGTCTGGGTCCCAGATCTTCAGCTCTGACTGGTATAACCATGGCAACCTTGCGGTGTTAATAACTGGTTATTGCTGATCAGGGTGAAGTGTAGGCCTCATCATTGTGCAGGAATGTGTGGGCTTCCAGAAGGTTTCTCTGCCAGATCATAAACTGTTCACAAGGTAGTCTTATTCCATCTGATGTAAGACATCTGTAATTATTCCTGAAACCTGTGTTCTGTGCCTACCTGCTCTTTTTGTAGATCTTCGACCGTGGCTCCTTCTACGGTAAACTCTGGTGTGGTGTTGACCAGTTATTCCATGACTGAACTTTTAACACTGACTTTGGGTTCTTGTCAACTATTGTAGTGCTATTTTACACTATAGGGGTTTGGAATTGGAACCTGGAATTGCCCACCCCTGCTCTAGAACAATAGTTTCCATATAAACCCTGGCCCACCACTAAAATTAACACTGTGGTTGTTATCTTTGCATTTTAAATGTGCAGTGTATTTGTACCTGAACCAAGTTTACTATCATTTATGACATTTTAGAGAGATTTTTTTAAGGGGAATTAAAGGCAAATCACCTCTATAAATCCACCAAAGTAAACAATACAACAATGTAACAATGACCTCTACTTGTACACATTAATAAATGTATGATACTAATGTATAATGAATCCACCTTCTAAGTGCTGAAATTCATTAACTATAAATTGTGCATAAAACTAATGAAATACCTGTTATTTAATGTGCACTTATGAACATTACTTTTATAACATATTATCAGCCATGTACATTAATGCTCCTAGGAATTTTAATTCATAAATATTCTGAATTCCTGCCTGATTTTGGTGTATTTCATCCTGTACAGATCCTGTTTAATTTAATTTCATTGTCATGTGAGTGAAGGAGACACTAATATTAAATCTTCCTAAAGGCTCAAACAGCAGAGGGCAGCAGTTCACCACTGTTGTGTCTAGTCTGTTTAAATTTTAAAGAAGAAGAAGCCACTTCCCCTCACACCCGGATGTCGCGCCAAAATTGAAAGCCAGTAGCAGACTGTCAACAAACGGTGCGGTGTCTGTTTTATGAATTATTTGATGAAACTGGTTTAATTTGGGCTCCTGTTAGATAATGGATCCGACGGCGCGGTTCTTTACCAAGCTAAAAAAGTTGTCAGTGACTCTGGAAAAAGAAACGGCCAAACTTCACAGCGCTTTTGAAAACCGCAACAAAGCTGACGGTGACAGCGGTACGTTCACCGAGTTCACCCCGACGACGAGCTGAATTTCGACCCGTTGAAGCATGAATACGTTCTGAATCTACGTTCATATGTACAATGTTGTCCCTGTTTCAGAAAAAGAGGCGAATGCTGTGCGAGCTTTTCACGAACTAAACTGCGATGTGAAGAATCTCAAGGTAAACTAAACACTTAGAAAACAGTCGGGATTTTAAATCAAAAGTTACTGTGAACACTCTTCAGTTCTGTTTATGTCCGGACGTGTATGTGGTGACGAACACAAGAAAGTTAATGACAAGGAAACCTGCGCTTTATTGGTCGAATCTTCAGGCTAGAGCTGGGTGACATGCAAACACACGATTAAACAATGGAAATGACAATAAAAACATAAGCGAGGGTAATAATAATAACTTGATGTATATGGTTACAGTGTGCTCCGAAACTATTGGAATAGCCAGGCCAATTCCTTTATTTTTTGACATCAAACGATGAATACGAGACAAAAGATCAGTATTTTAGCTTTTATTTCCAGTTAAACAACTTAGAAGGTACACTACTGTAGCATCGAGGGGTGACTGCAAAGTCCCACATAGACGCTGTGCTTTTGGACAATCTCCATTCGGGCCATCAGAGAATGGAACATGTTGCCTAGTGACATGAAAATAATTACAGACTATAATGACTTCTGCCTGAACACGAAGAAACGGCTCCTGGGGAATCAGAGATGCCAACACCAGGTCATGCCTATTTACTTTTTATTCTGTCTTAATGACATTTGTGCGGTGTGCTGGATGTAATCTTGTTCGTCGTGTCTATTGACTTACACCATTTATAGGCATTGTCTTATGTAATTGATGATGATTGTCTTATGTATGTGACTGGGTTACAGTCTGGTATTGATGGGTTTATGGCGTACTGTATTATTTTATTGTTCTTTGTACGGACTACAGATGGAAATTAGCTTTAAGATAAATCTGGTGCGCACATCTTTTTATTCTTAGGAATGGTTTATGTAAGCATACACTGTCCTTATTAAACTGAAATAAAACAAGAAAACACCAAAATTTTAGGTGAGCAAAAGTATGGAACAAAATATATTAAAGTGAGTAATACTTAATATTTAGTGTCAAATCCTTGCAATAACTGCATGAAGTCTGCAACCCTTTGACATCACCAAACTTTTGCATTCTTCTTTTGTGATACTTTCTTCACCGCAGTCTCTTTCAGTTGTTTTGGGTGTTTTTCTCCCTTCAGTCTCTCCCTTTAGCAGGTTAAATACATGTTCAATAGTGTTGAAGTCTGCAAATTGACTTGTTCAGTCTAAAACCTTCCACTTTTTTCTCCTGATGAACTCCTTGATTGTCATGGCAGTGTGTTTTGGGTCACTGTCTTGCTGCATGATGAAAGATCTTCCTGATCAGTTTGGTTGCATCTCTCTTTAAATTTGCAGACAAAATGTTTCTGTAGACTACTGAGTTCATTTTGCTGCCACATCATCCATGTAGCCATGCAAATCCAAGTCATGACATGACTCCTCAGTGTCTCGCACATGAACTTGTGTGTTTGGGATCATGAGTAGATCATTTTTCTCCACACTTTAGTCTTTCCATCACTTTGATAAAGGTCCATCTTCGCCTCATCAGTCCATAAAACTTTGTCTCAGAACTTTTCAGGCTCATCTCTGTACTTTTTGTCAAATTCCAATCTGTGCTCCTTGTTCTTATTGGTAATGAGTATTTTCATCTTCTGGTGTATCTCTGTACTTTTTTTCCTGAAGTCTTCTGTGAACGGTGGATTGTGATCCTTCACTCCTTTCCTCTGGAGGTTGTTGGTGATGTCACTGACATTTATAAGTTATAAATTTGTTGTTTCTGGAGGCCATTGTGTTTTTTTTGTAGGAAAGCTTTTTTTTTTTTTTTTTGTTTCTCAAATAAATGTTTGGGCCTGAAAACAGGTTTTGATCTTTAGTTCTGTAATACTGTACTTATTTTTTTTTATTTAAAATCTACAAAGGTTTGAATTTTGAGTGTTTAAATAAGAGAGAAATGTGAGAAAATGTTAATAATAATAAACGAGGGACCACTGTATGTAAAATACACATCATATGATGCACAATTATTGTTCCATGTATGTGTTGCAAGGAGAAAAATATCTGATGCAGAAGAAGGTGTGATAAGTAAATAATGTGGTCTTGTATTTACTGTAGGATATATTGTTTTTTTTTCCACAGTGTGTTCAGGTAATGCTAAAAAAAATGAAGTCATTAGGGTCAATTACCGGCAAATATGTGCTGTGACTGGCAGAATCTAAAAGCTACAAATCATCATCAGTCACATTATTATTGGTGAGTCTTCAACAAAACCTGCAGCTGCAGCTTTTTACACCACTCAGTATAAGTACAATAGTGTAAAAACAGTTAAATATAATTATTATTTCTCACAAATTACAAATGATATCATTGCTCCTCAGCACAACTTCCTTCTGTTTACTGTGGTGGGAGATACTTATTTTGTTCATTTTTTTGATTCTGTCATTTATTTTGTTTATTTTTTTAAGTTTCATGATGATGTGATTCATGTGTTTATTTTTTGGCCTGCTTTTGTTACTTATCTTGTCACTTTGATTAAGTTTCTTTATTTTTTGTTTTGTTCATTCTTTCTTATTTTGTTCATTTTTCCTTTTTTAAATCATTTTGTTCATTTTTGTCATCCGTTTTGGTTTTTGTATTTTCTTCATTTTTGCTGATTTTGTTTCCTCTTTCACTCATTTTGGTTTGTTTTTGTGCTTATTTTGTTCATTTTTGCTACTTTTGTTCATTATGTTATTTATTTTTGTTCATTTTCTTCATTATTTACTTTGTTTTTGCAGGTTATGTTGCCTATGTTGTTTCTTTTTATTATAGCTCTTGATTATTTTAGTTATGTTTAATTATTTGGTTAATTTTGGTGATTTTATTGCTTATTTTGCTCTTTTTTAAAACTTTCTTCATTTTTTGTAGTAATTTGATCAGTGTCTTGCTTGTTTTGTTCATATTTGCTCATGTTCTTGATGGTTTAGTTCATGTTTTTCTAACTTTGTTGGCTTTCTTGATTATTGTGTTCATTTTTTAAAAATTGTTGACTATTTTATTCACTTTTATGAGGTTTCTTGATTATTTTGGTGATTTTTGTTCATTTTTTGATTATTTCGTTCATTTTGTTGTTGAAATTGTTGCTTACATTTTAATTTTCATTAACTTTATTGATTATTTTGTACATTTTAGTTCATTTGACTTTTTTGGTTCTTGTCTTTTACCTGGAGCAGGCTGAACATTTACATGTAAAATTTAAACTATATCCTGTTCATTTCTCCAGGTGTTTACTTTAACAAGCTGTTGTCAGGCCACTCAAATGGAAAATGGCTCCTTTGAGAACCCGTGGCCCTTGGGTGACGATGACCCCTTCTTTAAGGAAGAGTGATCCTGCTGAGTCACCTAATGTTTTCGCTTATATGCAGGTTAATTTTCCATTTATTAAGAGTACGGTAATGCTTTTAAAATGAGACCTGAGCAGAAGGCGGAAGGGAGACATAATGAGCCAGAGGACAAAGGTGACACTGGTAGGAACACTAAGCCGATCAATATCATCCCTTATCAATCTCAATCAATAGGGAGTCTCTGTTATACAAATATACAGAGGATAATGCTGAGGCAGGAATGGGGAAACCCTTCAACCTCACGTTGATGCCTCCCAGCTGTGGTGATTGGGAATTCCTGCCTGAAGCTGCTGCACCTGCTCACCTCGGTATCCTGGGACGGCACCGTAATGATTCTGGTGAATATGCATGTGTACATCCCTCTTCACTAAAAAGTGGTTCCGTCTGCTGTTCCACAGCTCAAAAACATCAGTCAGACTCAGTGTCGAGACTGAACATCCGACATTTAAGACAACGGATGAGGGTCTTATTATGAAGCTGATTTGAACCTTTTGAAATACTTGTGCACATGTAAAGAAATGAACAGAAAGAAACAAAACTATGCCCAAAAATGAACAAAATAATCAAGAAATTTAACAAAGAGTGAACAAAATCCACAACAAAATTGGAAAATATTTAAGGAAATGGGCAAGAAAATTAATAAACATGAACAAAACAGTCAAGAAGCTGAATTAAAATGAATCAAATAGCCAAGACAATTGAAAAAATGGACAAAACAATGAAGAAAATTAATAAAAATGAACAAAACAATCAAGAAACTTTTAAAAAATGAATGAAATATCCAACCAAATTTGGAAAAAGAACATTATCAAGGAAATGAACAAAATAGTCACAAGATCTAACAAAATTTAACAAAATCTAAACAGAGTGAAAAAGTAATGAACATAACATTTTTCTGTATTTTCCTCTCTGAAAGTAAAGGATATTAAAATGCATGAGAAGTAAAGTTGGACTTATTATATCTTTAAAAAATGTACAAAATGAATGTATGTCAACAGAATCATCAAGAAAATAAAAGAAGGAACAAAGTTATGTCCGAAAATAAACAAAATGATCAAGAAGTTAAACCAAAAATGAACAATATTCAACAAAATGAGCAAAATAATTAAGGCAAGTGACACAATCACAATATAATGACAGAAATGAACAAGAAAATAACAAAATTACCCTCCAAGATGAACAAACAACAAAATGGACACAATAATTAACAAAGTCCCAAAAATGAACAAAAATTATTACAATACAGTACTTGAGAAAAACTGTCCAAATTGATCTGAAATTAAAGAAATTGTTAATAAAAATGAGCAATGAATGGATCACTCATGCATCAGTTTGTCCCTTTTCTTCACAAGCTTATGGTGAGAATAAAAAAATGAAATAAAACAAAGTAAATAACAAAACTGAGCAACAAAAATGAATTAAAATGAACTCAAATGAGCAAAGTAAGCAACAAAATGGGACCAAAAAGTAATGCAGCATAATTTCTTTAAAATCTTTAAAAATAAAACACAAGATCCATAAGAAGGAAGGTTGGATTTACTGTATGTTGGTCTTTTCGTACAAAATGAATGGATATTAAGAAAATAATCAGGAAAACAAGCCAAACTTAGCCAAAAAAAGTAACAAAGTATGCCAAAATGAACAACATAAATGAATAAATGAACAAAATATACAACAAAATGAATACAATATTTAAAAAATGAACAAAAATGATTGAGAAAATGGAAAAACTAATCAAACATGAAAGACATCATTAGCAAAAATGAGCAATAAATAAACTGTTTATGCACTCATTTGTCTTTTCTGCGTAAGCCTATGAAAAGCACAAAACATGAACAAAACCATCACAAAAATGTGTGAAATAAACAATGCAATGAGAAAATAAGAAAAAATTTGAACAAAACTGTGCAAAAAAAATTACAAAAATGAATAAAATAAGCAACATGAATCAACAAAATGAGACCAAGCATTTATAATAGATTGACAAAGTATGTACATGATATAATAATTTAACATTTCAATATATTTTATGGTTTAAATATAAGATACTGATGTGTGTAAGAATGACGATTCATGTGTTTTTACTTAGCATGCATTAAATTAGCACAAAAAAACCCAACATAAATTTTCATTCATTTTTGTTGATTTTCTTGCTTATTTTAAGTTTTTTCCAATTCAGTTGCCTATTTTCTTCATTTTTTATCACATTTCTTGATTATTTTTTGAATTTTTCTCCAATTTTGTTGGATATTTTATTCATTTTTATAAAATTCATTGATACTTTTAGTCTTTTTTTCCAATTTGTTCATTTTCCCAATTTTGTTGGCTATTATTCCTTTTAAGTTTTTTAATTACTTTGTGCTTTAAATGTAAAAAACTCATGTGTATAAGAATGAAGATTAATCTATTCTGACTTAACATGCACTAAATTAACATGAAGTAATCTATAAAAAACCAAAACAAATGACTATCACAATCAACAAAATTACAAAAGTGAACCCAATAATGAACGACACTGTCATTATTTATTTATGTATAGTGAGTGTTTTGTACGTACGGTTGGGTATCATCTAAATGTTACACATTTTACTAGTTTTGAGCAGGATGGATTCCCCCTGCCCTCCGTGAAACCCATGCCAATGATGACCTGGCTGCATCAGACACTCTTAATCCTATCTGAGAACAGCAGAGACCTCATGAATAACTGGCATCTGTTCGTCTGATCCTCTCACACACCCCCGGTAGCCATCAGGAGGAAGAAGAGGAGACATGTATTTTGCATAGTTTTCTCTTAAAAAAGCTTGAGAGCAATTATGTTGAATCATCCCCTTAGAGTATAATGCAGAGCAGGTCTAGAGGTTGTGTGGGCAATCACGGGAGATGGACAACGAGCCAAGAAGATATTGACAAGTTAATGTAAGTAAAAAGGAAGCTGGAAGACACATGATATCTGTCTGCATTTATTCAATGGGTTCGTCGCCGGCCGCCGTTTCCATCTCAGAGATTTCCACTGCAGGAACAAAACGCCACGCTTAACATCTGTGCATTTTATTTTGGAAGCAGACAGCTCAGTGCATTTTATTTGAATCATTTATGGTCTGGTAAGATCCTCTCGTTCCATTTCTACCTCCAATACACCAGCTAGTCACAAGTTTGGACACACCTTCTCTTTCAGCGGTCCTTCTTCTTATGTTCAAAATTGTATGTTCATACTGAAGCCAGCCCAACTATAAAACTTATGTTATTGTAATTTTTGTTTATTAGTAAAAAGTACAAACTTTACTCTGTCTAGACAAGGTAATAGTTTAAATCTTCCTTCTCTTTCTACATTAGAAAACATTTTGCAGAAGTTTCTTCAACCGTTTAGTGGGCAAGGAACCATATGTGGTAACTTCAGCAGACGTCATACAGTACGTGGCACATCCACGGCAATTTTTTGTAAAGTGCAGTTATTTGTTTTCCTGACAATAGTTATATAAAAATTTTGAAATTACTTTTTTATGGACTCCATGGAGGTTTTTTGCACTGTCTTGTGCAAGTGTCATAAGTTCCATAAGACTTATGTCTGACTAGCGTTAGAAAAGAATGGAAATAAATGTTCCTTCATCTTTATTGTACATGTATAATATAATACATAATTATTTATCCAACCCTAATATTCCAGACATGTGTGAAGTGAAATCATCAAAAGGGATCACTGTATGTTGGGGTGTCCGTTGGTAATGGGTTTTGGAAGAAAGTGTTAAAACTTGTAGGTCAGATCATTGGTTCCTTTAGACCAGAGGTCTCAAACTCGTGCCAAGCAGGTTTTCTTTTCACCCCGTCTCCAACAAGCAGATATTACTGATTAGCTCCTCCCTGCAATTGCTGATTAGTGAAATCACCTGCTTTAGTGACTGGTTGGATAGAAAACATGCAGGGTCTGAGACCCCTGCTTTAGACCTTAAACTATGTATTGTGTATATTTACCCAGAGAGCTTAATCATTTCTAAAAATACAAGTTATTTGCTTACTATCTGTTTTGTACAAGGCAAATGCTGTATAGCTCATTTCTGGAAAAAAAAAAGTACACGACAGTAAGAAATGAAATTATGCGAAACTAGAGAGCAACGACCTCCGTAAAGGCACAACAACAATAAAAACAAATGATAAAGTTATACAAATGGTCAGTTTTAATGTTATTTTATTAGTAGTTCAATAGGTGTCAGTGAAAAATAATATTTCTGTAATGGTGGTTTTCTTCTGGCTCTAGCTCTGTAAATATTGAAGATATGTCAAATCTGTTCTCACATTACTGAATCAGCAGATTTTCACTACAGTTTGTTGTCAGTTACGTGTGTGTATCTTTATTTACTACTTTACAGTAGCTATTTTGCCTCAACTCCTGTAAGTATAAGCAAATGCTGTAGTGAAATATTCTGGGTGCTATTGGTGGTGTTACAAAGACAAATTGTTGTGGCCCTATCTCACAATGGTGAACAAATCTTTAAAAATGTTCTGCGTCCAGACGATGATCCACATCACTCCCACAGTCTAATCAATTGGTCCAGGTAGGGCAAAAAAAACAAAACAAAAGGACAAAAAATCTTTGTTGTTGAATTTGTGACTGTTTAAAAAACTTGGTTCAGGTGTTTTGATTTAAAGTCATAAAGGCCAGCATGTGCCTTAAAAATCACCTAAATACAATTTGAGTTCTTATAGACATAAAATAAAATCTGTAACTACAGGGCACCCAGGGAATGCATATCTCTGCCAAGGCTGTTGTTCACCCAAACTGTTTCTCATAGAGCGTTGTTAGTTGTGTATATTTATATAGTTTCATGTTGATTGGTGCAATATTTTTGATAAAATTAGCAAAAAAATGAAAAAAGGATTGCAATGTTAAACAAAGTGAAAAATTGATCCAGAATCTCCAGTATCTAATGGGATCACTGCTGAGGTACTGCACTTTGCTTTGTAGGACAGTACAGTTATTCACACAAATTAAAGCCTCAGTATTTGCATTATCAAATACTATTTAGCCTTGCATACACTACTGTAATCCAAAAAGTACCAAAAAGCTGAAAATGTTATGTGCTCAGCATTAACACTTTTTGCTTAGCACATGATTCCATATGTATTGTTTCACAGTTTGAACATCTTCAGCATTAATGTACATACAATGTTGAAAGTAGTAAAAAAAAAAAAAAAAAACAAAGAAAAAACACTGAAGGAGCAGGGGTGTCCAAACATTTGACTGTAGTCCCTCTTCTGTTTTTTCATTCCGCAGCCTCTTTCTCCACATCTCATTCTCCAGCCATATAAGTGTATTCAGGAAGTGGCAAACACAAATCTGAGCCGTCGTCTCGATCTACGGGATTGCTCTCAGTTATCAAAGTGTCTGGTGCTGGGTGTGATTGAGTGGCACCATCTGCCTTTTTCAACACTGCCACTCACTGCGACCTATCACTGTTGTGCCTGGAGTGGTAAAAAGTATCGCTGGCAGTTTGACAAGGACAAGGTAAATGTGTGCAAGTGTGTATTTGTGTGTGCATTTCAGTCACTGTATAGTGATAAGCTATGAGTCACTCGGTGTTAGGGAGAAGGAGGAAAAAGCCAAGGTACACAGAGACCTACAAATAGTTTATTCAGGGTCTGCGGTGAGTCAGCAGTGCTCCTTGTTCTTCCGACTAAATCCACCTCGATTAAATCGAAAAGTGTTTCCTTCCATACTTTTTTTCTTTTAAACATACATTCAATACACACCTGTAGCACTTTGTTAAACCTTACTGCTATCTTTTAACTACAATTGCTTTTAGAAGAGGTGCCACATGCCATCCCACTTGTGTTCAAACTCGGTGGTACTGTAATAAAGTCACTATATGAAAAAAAACTTTTTTAGACCCTGTCACATTGACCTTTCACCTTGGGACTCCACAAACATAGGCACAGGTACTAGTCCCAAAGCCAAGCTGGATGCCAAGTTATGGTGAAACTAGCATAATTTGTTTTTGAGTTGGAGCTTTACAAACCTTGACCATTGACCTTTTGACTCCAAAAACACAGGCACAGGTGCTGGTCCTGTGGCCAAGCTGTATGCCAAATGTGGTGAACGTAGCTTCATTTATTTTGGAGTTAGAGAATGGACAGACCATTCTACAAACACCTTGATGTTCCTGACATGAATAATTAGCCACCTTATTCTGACATCCCATGATCTTTTGCATGAATCGTATGTGTGACTTCCTTGACTGTTAACACTACAAATGTTTTGCTATTCCCACTCTTTCTGGGAGCTCAAGTGAAATGAACCAAAACTTTTTATACCACAAAGCTAATGATATAACTGTGATCATGACTGTGGATTGGGGGGCGGGGGGTGGCAGAAAAGGTGGCTTCCAATTAACACACAGTCATATTCAGTTGCCTTGATGACTTGTCAGGTCAGTTTGCCTGTTTTTTTTATCTCTTAGCAGGATTACACAAAAGCTACTAGACAGATTTCCTTAAAATTTGGCCAAGCTCTAAGGGTAGAGCTTAGGCCAAGGGTATTCAACCACTGCCACACACTGAGACACTGCACTTTTCTTTCCAACCAGTCTCTTCAGCAGGTGATGTCACTGAATTCCTTCCCACTGATTGCTCTTTAGTGAAAACACTGGCTCTACTGTGTGGCTGGAAAGAAAACTGGCAGTGTCTCGACCTTTTGTGACAATGGTTGAATACCCCTGTCTTAAGACATTCAATTTTGTATCATCACATCCTGTTGATCAGGTATTAATAAAGTGACCTGCTATGCATAAATACACACAGCCAGAAAGATAAGATACATATTGCAGCTGTGACAATACACAGGAGATCACTAACCACGCACACTGTACATCCCACTTGTTGCTGGCACAACTACAAAATGAACTAAGGTGTACAGTAAAAGTCAACTGACCAACAGTCCAACCAAATCACACACAAGAGAAAAAAATAACGGGGGCCATGATAATTGCTCATTACGAGGAGTGATACTGTACCTGTGACTTTAACCCATCTGTGTTTTGATAGATGTAAATACACCACACGACATAACTTGGTCCCACTGACACCCCCCCCCCCAACTACGATGTATGCATTTAACTTTCTCACACTTTTTCTTGTTTAGAAGCTGCTATAAGATGTAAATTCTGTAAAACATCATTCATTCATGTCATTGCCTTTATGGTCCAAGGTGTGTTTTTACTACAGAAACAGTGTAAACTCTAGTCACTTTTTTGCAATTTGTGATGTCTCCCTTACATACATGTACCAGTCTGTGTGCTGCTGTAAAACTAGAACAAATGGCGTTAAATCTTTAGTGAACAGATCGCAATGGAGCAGACTGCCCATACTAAAGAATTGCTATTCCCAAGGCAGCTAGCAGGTACATTCCAATTTTTGAGAATCCTACTGAAAAATGTCAGAAAAAAACCTCTTGTGAGCAAAAAAATGTTTGCACATTTTGGGACTTTTTCTGTATTTTGTAGTTCCCATGATTTTTCAAAAAAATTCAAAGCAGAATTTCAAAATGAGCATAATTACATTAATGGAAATGTACCGACTGGCTCTTGACAAAAAAGATATAACAGTGGCCCATTTTCATCTGGCACGGAAAATTCTGAGAACACTCTGCATACCAGTGTTTTGAGACATTGTGTGGAACTGAAGTAGTATGCTAATGCACATGAATCACAAGGTTTCATTTTTAACATGCATGTCTGGTGGGGGACTGTGGCTTATGAGCTGGAGCCAGCCTCCTGCCTTGAATAGCACTCACAGCCAGACTGACCAGTGACCTTTAGATGGACTTTTGGTTCAGATTGTCATTCTGTGTGCAGCCTCCATCTGTCTGTGGCTGAGTGGCCCAGCGGTTAAGACGACAGGACACAGAACAAACATACAGTAGCTTATGTTGGATGCATAGTATGGGATACAGGGAAGTAGAGAAAGAGTTGAGTGATGAAGTTTGGATTTAAAATGTGAGCAGAAGAGATTCATGTTGCAGTGGGATACACCAGGGGTAATTGGACGGGCTTGTGCAATAGTGCTTGGATTATGACTGTTTTAACATTACGTGACACCTCATTTCTTTACACAAAAGTTTACTTCATAAGAGATAAGAAAGAAGCACTGATTTTAGGAAAAGTGGCTTTTTGGCTAAAAAAATATTTTAAAAGATGTGTACAGCTTAGGAAGCCATTACAGTATCACTGTGACAAAGTAGTGAGGCGTCAACACTTGTCATTAATGTTACTTGTAAAACCATTGAGGTACTGTTGAGTAAAAATGTAAGGAAAACACCAGACAAAGATATAGACTATATATAAAAAATGGACAGACATTCAGGGACATCACTCACAGATGTCTGAAAGGTTTGGAAGCTTGAATATGGAACCTCGGGGAGTCTCTCTACTGGCGCCACTGTCCACAGGTGACTCATCCAAAAGCAAATTGGGTGGTGGAGGTGGAATTTGAGGGGATATCCAGCAGGTTGCATGAAATATTGAAGCTTCTGGCTCTGAAACACCTGTCAGTCAGAGCACCTATGGCCTTAAAGGTGCTGTCTACAATGCTGTCAAACTAGCTAGTAGCCGATTGGTCATAGTGGTCTGCAATATATGTTTGAATAGGCAACCTAACAGTCAACACAGTGCAGAACCTCGTAGGTGCACTCACTTGCAGAGTTGAAAACAGTCATTTGCAGTGCCTGCTACGGAGCTAGCATCTGTAACTTAACTAACCACAGGATGACCGAGGAGAGACGGCCTTCATTTCAGATTCCCTCAATACCTGGTACAAGTTAAAAAAAAGAACAGACATACTAGCTTGACAGCTGCATGGCAGGTCGCCTGTTTAACCCTTTAACAGCCTGTTTAATGTGTCATTTAGTGCTTATTCTTTTCCATTCTTGTTCAGTTGTGTTCATAGTATTGCTTATTATTTTGCATATTTTTACTTCAATTTTGTGCATCTTATTGCTTGTTTTGTTCATTTATGTTCATTTTCTGCAAATTTTAAGTTAATTTTTTCTTATCTTTTTTATAAATTTTGTTTTTGTTGACGCTATTGCTTATTTTGTTTATTTTTCTTCATTTGACTACATAATTGTTGTCTTTATTCTTTATTGTTTTTGTTCATTGTATGGAATAAAACATTCATTTGCTCAGTTTTGTTCATAATTTTATTCAATATTTGTGAGGACTCCTGTCAGCCCCTTCCCTCTGTGTCACCTGGTGTAGGTGTGTGTTTGTGGGTGTTTCGATTCACT
>JAQQAE010009946.1:0-14332 GCA_029823295.1 Pseudamia nigra
TTGGGCACAGCCAGAAGCAGCTGGTCAGCTGACCTGAGAGCTCGAGCAGGAGAGTATGAATGGAGCAGCTCAGTAGGTCACATTAAAGGTGGAAAAAATTGTGAAATTATTTATCTTGGTGTCAGTTTTTTACATCACAAAAACCTGGTATTTGAAAAGCGGTGTGTAGACTTTTGAGATCCACTGTATGTTCATAACTCATTTTTATGGGTCATATTAACATTTGCATTTATACATCATTTATTGTTAAAATGAGTTATTCTGGATTTAAGAATAAATCCTGTCTCAAAACTCAGTCTTTTGGTTAAAAATAACATCTGTAAGGTCTTACAATACATTTAATGTTAGCATCTGATACCTGTAGACATCCTGAACGCACACCAAGATTATGGTTTTATGATGTTGCACCATGTGTATTGATTTAATGAGTAAATGAGCTGGCCCATTTATAGGATTTATAATATAAAAATATTTTCATTTTCAGTCATATTTGTCTGGCCTCACAAAATAATACAGTCGATGAAATGAGATGTATGTAGAGTTTTATTGTGCAAACTGCAAACTAGTAAACACCTTGAATGCCTTGATTTCATTCTCATAAGTCCCTTCAATGTGTATTTTGAGTGTCGGCACAAAAAACCTCAGACATCCTTCATTACTCCATGTCCATAACTGCTTGGTTTTCAGCCTTGTATTAAATTATTTGTTTCAGTGAATATTGCTTTGTATGAGCTCCTTGTAGCTACACAAGTTCCCCGTCTGTGCTATGGAGTAGTGATCGACTGATATGGGTTTTTCAGGACCGATACCGAATATTAGTAGCTAAGGAGGACGCTAACTGATATTTGGAGCTGATATTTATTTACAATAAAAGCGTAAAAATGTTGAATAATACAAACACTTTGTTTAAATGCCTAAAGCATGTTTATTTAACCAAATAGACAATAAATAGCTCCATAAGTGCATGGATCCTAGACTTACAAGTTATTGTCGTAATCGTGAGCTGCAGAGTTTTTCATGTGACTTTCACACAAACACACACTATTCTGCACATTACATACATTCTCCTCATTGATGATGCGTAGTCTACTGAGAGCAGGACAATGTTATGCTAAAACTAGTCAGCCTTCATCTCAGCGTGCTTCCCTGCAACAAAACAAGACTGAATTGAATTTCTTACTCCCTCACAATCAACACACACAGGCTTCTAAAATCACCAACTGTTTCCACATCGATATCACCAACAGCATTGTTTCAAGTAATTCACAGACATGTCGGGAGGTGCTACTAGCTTAGCAGAGCTGCTAATGTTTACTCCGCTCGTACGTTATTGTGCTGCACACTGTAACGTTAGAAGAGGTTGTGAGATATAGAGCAGTGGGATGTTTATTACAATTTCGGGAGCGTTTTTTTCTGTTTACCTTCGACACGTGTTTGCTCAAACACAAACATGTGGTTTGTCGTGTGCAGAACCACACGACAAACTTTACAGCTCCGTCATGTGTGTGTGTGCGAGAGGACAGTTTCCACTTCAGTGTCACTGCCACTTACACATACTGTGGATTGTTTAACCAATCAGATGGCGCATTGGGCAGAACAATGCTGGAGACAGAAAGCGGGAGGGGTGACTGAGCCGAAATAAAACAGTTTTTAATTGATTTCTTGATGTCGGCACTTCGGATTAAAAAAACACCGATACCAATACACGTCAAAATTCCAAATATCGGTCGACCTCCATTATGGATACCATCATGTTAATTCCTTTGCACATTATCCCAGAATGGTTTTGGTGAGTCTCAGAAAACCAACTTGTATCAGGGCCAGTTATGTAAAAAGCAACTATTTTTCTTCCTGTGAATGACATTTTTAGAGCCTGCAGATGTGTTTTACAAAAGGCATAAAACATGATTTTTCACAATATACCTCCTCTAGTATTGTGTTTTTCAAATGTTAGTGCTCTGTAGTCATACCATGTCCTTGCACTGAAACACTCTTTGTACTGTATATTTGTAAGATTACAAAGAGAATACATTTTGAAGCTGGGAAGTCATATGCATTAGTAAGAAGTGTATGCACAGTTCATAGGGTCAGTTCTACACAGTCAGTCAGTGAATGTACAGTGCTCTGCTGCTTCTCTTGGTACCCAACAGATAATTTGTGCCCTATTGAAGCACTATGGTTGTTGTTTGAGCTGCTAGTGTGTGGGTGATATGAAAAATTAATGTGACATTGGGTATTAAAGGCAGCACACCAGCTCATCCAGTACATTGGCCATCACCGGTGTTTAAACTGTGTCTTTTTTTTGAACATTGGAGTGTGTGTGTGTGGTGTGAGGTCAGTCAGAGTGCAGTGAGAAAAGTGTGTCATCAGGGAGGACATACTCTGGTCCCTCATGACTGGTCTTTTCAGCCAAGTGAAACACCACCAGGACTGCTGACAAATAAGTGAAGCGGAAGCTCTCTCGCTCTCTCTCTCGCCCTCTCTCTCATTGACAAACTTATTTGCACACACAGTTCCTTTGTCACACTATATTCCAGCGTTTCACGCTTACTGTACACACACACTAGCAGGAACGACCAACCAAAGTACACACACACTGACTTGCAGCCTCATTTGTGCAGCATTTTGTCCACACAGTCGCACACAGCCAAGCACAGAATCGCATTGTCGCCTAAAGTCACACAGCCTCAGTCTGTCTCTCACCCTCCGTCTTCCTTTTGTCTCTCTTAGCCAGACTGGAAAGCACACATTCATAAAAATCTATCCATATTCATGCACGGTATACACTTCAAGGCAAGGACACGTATAAGTCCAGAGGGGAGACGAACAAACGCGTCATGGAGGGAGTGTTTGTTAATCTCAATTGCAAACACTCAAATCGAGCACAGCATTTGTCAATACTAACAAATCAGTCCTGTATGTTTTTAAGGCAACCATATTACCAACCTGTCAAATTCTATCACAGGCCAACAACAGCTTTCTGACAAATGTTTGCTAAAATTTCAAATGCCTCTCCATTAATGCAGAAATGTTCACAGAGAAATAGAATCAACTGATATGAGTGCATGCGATCAAAGCCAGTCTTAAGAATTTCATAATTCTTCATCAGTATATTGGCATAAAAATATACAAGGCTGCCCAATTAATCACATTGCAATTGTAATCAGTAGTTCAGCCCGTGAAAGAAAGACCCAAGCCCCAGTTAAGCTGTAGAAGATGGATGGATGGATGAATTTAAAGGAAACATACTGTACCTGTTTTAATCCCTACATGAAAGTTACAACCAGTCATATTCAAGCTAAAACGAACCACTGCCCACATGGCTGACTAGCAGTGTTTTTAAGATTTTTCCTAAAAACTGACCATGAACAGTGCATTATTGTATGTTTAGAGTAGTCTTGTGTCAGAATGGAATCCAAGGTCATACTGATTTTTTGAAGTGGTTTGAGCCCGCTTTTACCTTCAGAACTGCCTTAATTATTCATGGCATGGATTCAACATGGTGCTGGAAACATTCCACGGAGATTTTGGTCCATATTGACATGATAGCATCACGCAGTTGCTGCAGACCTGTCGGCTGCACATCCATGATGTGAATCTCCTGCTCCAAAACATCCCCAACATGCTCTGTTGCATTGAGATCTGGTGCCTGTGGAAACCATTGGCGTACACTGAACTCATTGTCATGTTTGAGAAACCAGTTTGAGGTGATTTGAGCTTTGTGTCATGGTGCATCATCCTGCTGGAAGTAGCCATCAGTACAGCACATGGATGGGTACACTGTGTTCATAAAGGAATGAACATGATCAGCAACGCTACTCAGGAGAGCTCTGGCGAGTACTTGGGGGCTCAAAGTCTGCCAAGAAAATATCCCCCACCCCATTACACCACCACCACCTGCATGAGGTATTGATATGAGGCAGGATGGATTCGTGCTTTCATGTGTTTATGCCAAATTATGACCCTACCATCTGAATGTCACAGCAAAAATCAAGACTCATCAGACCAGGCAACATTTGTGTTAACAGGCAATTGAACAGGTGTCCATAATAAAGTGGCCAGTGATTGTATAATGGTACAAATGCAAAGAAAGTGGATACAAAGTAATAAACTGCTTTGGATTTAATTCAGACAAACCAATACCAAAAAGAGCCATGCAAGATGAACAGTAGGATCACAGTAGGAATGTTGACTGCTAATTGTGATGCAGCCTAAATATTAGCACTGTTTGTTTCCCTGGCGACTGTGCCGGGCCCTCCTTTGTGAACATTTACTTTTCCTCTGCACCCACCCCCCCTTCCCTCTCTATAGCCCCACTTGACAGTGCTTGACACATGCACACAAGGATACACACCACCACACCCCAAAAGGGGGAAGGGGGCACTGATAAATTTACACAAAGCAGCATGACTGCTGTAGTTTTTTGTTTGGTTGTGGTGAATGAGGCAAGCAGTGCAGTGTAGTGGTACAAATACAGAATGAACACATTTTCAACCAGGCAGGAAAGTTGTTTGAGTCATAGAGGATGTCCCCAGCTGAGGCGGCTGACTGAGAGTTTTGGGCCATGGTTCTGACAGGAACAGACCCTGGGAGAGGAAAACATGGTGGGGATGTGCATTTTAAGGAGGATGTTGCAGTATTTATTCCTGTCTGTATACAAGTGAGACCGACAAGATGAGGAAATGTTTGAGATTTTATCTTTCTCTGTTAGCAGTTGTTGTTAGTATACTGTATGTGCAGAATTTAATATCTGTTTTGTTATTTTTACCTCCGCCAAGGTGGTGATGCTTTTGTCTGCCTTAGTTTATTTACTGTATGTTTATTTGTTCACTACAGAAATCGCACAAGGACCAATTGATTAGATGCTGGGAGATGGATCGTCTAGATCTGGAAGATTTTTAAAGGATTCTTCACCATTGTGAGATAGGGCCAAATTCAACATTTGTCCTTCTAACACCACAAATAACACCCAGAAATTTTAGCCAAAAAACACAGGATAACACCATAATAGATTCTATAAAACCACAAAGTTTGATCCACATTTGGACAGTATTACTGATATACACTAGTGATTATACTTACAGGGATTGAAGAAAAATGGCTACTGTAAGATAACAAAGCTATAGACATTCAATTGATACAAAACTGCAGTGGAAAGTCTGATTCAGTAATGTGTCAACGGATTTGACATATGTTCAACATTTATAGAGCTCGATTCAGAAGAAAACCACCATTAAGGAAATTATTTTTCGTGAATAAGTACAGTATTGCTATTTTTAACTAAAAATGATATGTATGTAGGTCTTTATAGATATGTGTCTGCTACAAGCCAAAAGAGTCATTGCCTCAACCTGGAAATGTCCAGGACGCCCAGCATTGGATGATGGCTTAAAGAAATGTCTCTGTGTTTGCCTTTGGAAAAAATTACATTCACACATAGGGATAAGTTCGACATGTTTCATAGTATCTGGGACCCATTTATAAAATATCTTAAGGACAAGGATTTATCAAAAATGTTAGGTGATTCTGGGTAGAGATGGCTTCCGTTACTGTTATTTTTATGCCATGTGTAGAACCTTTGCCAATAATATACTCGTCAGAATGCAGTAAGAAATGTTTTTTTTTTTTTTTGTTTATACAGTACCTCAACTGACATTTGGAAGATGTGCTTGTTTGCATAATTTGGTGAAAAAATGTTACCCTTTTAAAAGGCATATTGTACGTCGTATTTCTTCATTTAAGTACTTATTGTATTTAAGTTTACTTCCTTTTTTTTCCTTTTTAAATGTTTTGTAAACATATTATTTTGTATTTTTGTGTTATTTGTTATGTTAAAACTCAATAAATATATTGTTGGAAAAAAATTATATGTATGTGATGTCAAATGCTAATGGTTTCATAGTCAAAGAATCCAATAATGAAGGTCAACTAAACTTAAGAATATTACTTTTGGGTGCAATAACATTATGGGGGCAAATTAGCACAGGTTCAATTGATAATGGTAGGTTTTCAGTGTGACGAGAAACTGAGCTGCCTTGGCAGAGGTCTGCTTTGTAGTTATTATTTTCAGCATTGTAACACTGAACTGTGAAAGAACACGTGGAATTTATCTCTGCTACAGGAGGTAATTACCACCACTTTACACCACTACAGGTAACATTTGAAGGCTTTGGCTACGGCATTCGTACAGTACTTGGAGTCGCAGTAGTAGGGCTGTTTTCTCTGTACCCACCCTGCCTCTGCACAAGGCAGGGGATGGTTTGTAGCACATTAAGAAGGCAAGAAATGGTACAAATGATTTCTTGGAAAGGCACACCTATGGTTTGAAAACCATTCCAGGTGATTACCGTGTTAATCTGATTAGAGAAAGGTACGATTGTACAAAGCTTTCATCAAAGCGAAGCTCAGTTGAGCCTAAAAACATTAATTAATTGAGTTCTTATAAGTTCACAGTGTCCTCATATCTGTTTTCGAGGCGGTATGAACAAAAGCAAAATTTGGGTTTTTGTTTACCCCATATGCCATCTTTCACAGTAATGTCATAAGTAGTGATGTACAGTTAAAAATGAAAATCTACTAAAAGAGGTGTGTTCCAACTTCTGACTGGTAGTGTATATATATGTGTGTGGCTATGTGCATATAATGGCTTCTGGCAGCTTTGTGGAATAGTGTCTTCATTAAGCTTTGCCTTGGAACAGAATATATAATATACTATAATGGTACGACTTGAGTAAGTGCTTTAACTCTCCTTGGCGCCTTTTAATGGGTTGCTTAAAAAGAGAGAATTGATTTCCTGGTTTCTGCCTCAGAGATGCTTCCGTGTAGCACCAAAGGCTACTTACAAGTTTTTTCAGTTCCTGTGTGAGTGTGTATGTGTAGCAGAGAGAGACAGAAGTTGGGGAAAAAAAGCATATGAGAGAAGAAGACTTTGCAGAAAAGGGAGAGTTTAGTTTCTCCCCAGCTCTTTAGAGTTTCCCTGGTGAGTTGGCTGGCAGCTTGTTTGCTGGTGTAGCAGCAGGAGGAGCAGCAGCAGCCGTCGGAGGTAGAGAGATGGTGATAAGCCCCTTCACAGGCAGACAATAGACGCTATAATGCTGTTGGAATTAACGACTGGCAATTCACCGTTTCTCATCTGATTAAGACCCAGTGACAATCTTCTCCTGCTACAGTCTCTAGTTGTCACCAGCTATGACTAATGAACTGTGATATCCCGCTTCTCCCTCTCTCTATCTCCCCATGTCTCACTCTCTCTTCACTTCACGCTCTATCGATTATTGAAATACTCTCCGATCCCTCCCTTTCTTAACACGCCTTCGCAGCCTCTCCCCCCATTCTCCCTCTACTTCTCCTGCTCCTTTCATTCGCCCGTCCTCTGTGCTCACTCTCCTCCCCGTGCTGTCCTTTATCTTGTTCCATTCATTTGGCTAATTTGATATTTGGAGTTGATAGAACACTGAATAGAGGCCCATGTTTTCACATACATTTGTCTCCATCGCCCCAGTCTCTCATTTCCCTGTCTCTCTCTCCCTCCCTTTCTCCTTCCCCCTTCCTCTCTTTTTCAGAGGAGCGATAATGAAATCAGGCTGTAGCCCTTCATCTGTATTAGCGGCATTTGCGGGTCTAAGAGAGACTAACAGCCTGCTAATTCTCTGCCTCTGATTCGTTAAACTGACAGACATTTGCATAATTTAGCTGCCCGCTTTCTCCTCCTCAAAGGTTGCCTGCAGACGCTTCTCTCATTTGAAAGGAATTGAAAGCTGTCAAAATAATCACATGTTTGATCAGATTTGAATATCTGTTTAGTGATCAGCTCAGGAATGATAGAAATACACCAGCTGAATGCTACTGATTTCAAATAAACTCCGCTGATCCACCGAACTGTAATTTACTTGCTTTACTCCTGCTTTTGACAAGTTAACCTAATTCTTTTCAGAGTTTTTGTACCTCTCTGATACATCTCACCTTCAGGGTTTGCTTCAGTATTTTATTTCCCCTCTGAAAACATGGGAGGAGGAAGGGGGTTCTTCTCCCCTTCCTTCTCCTGTGATGCTGACAGATATTTGCGATGGCACCATTCACTAGCTTCTTTTTTTCCCACTCTCCTTTTGAGCTTTGGTGTCTCAAGTCTCACAGCAGTTCCAGTGAATAATGTACACACTCACACAGGCACATGTGAAAAATACTAACATGCGCTTGCTGACTTTAAGTCATTCACTCAGATCATGCCTTTCTTTTCGCCACGTGCACAGGTGTCGTATTAACTTTTCAGGCTGACAGCGAAGCTCTGTTGCTTCATTATCTTCTGCGTGATTGAGGTCTCACCCCACCTCCTGGCCCTGCCCTCTACCAGGCCTCATTGTCAGAGGGCAACAGCTACACTACCAGTCAAACATTTGGACACGCCTTTCCATTATTTTCATTACTTTTAACTTTGTACGTTGATTATCCCCTGCCGACACCAGAGGAAGTCAGCAGGGGATGTAGCGTTGGGGTTTGTCCATCCACCCAATCGTTCTTCCATCTGGAGCCATATCTTTTACAGGTTCCATCTCATTTAGATACAGTTTTGCAGAGTCGTCCGCAACAGCATTCTCTCTGAGTATATTCTTTCATTCTGGCAATAATTTAGCATTTTGGGCCCAAAAACTTAGAATAGAAAAATGACATTTGAGCAATGATCGAGCTTCACCAGTGTCTATGACCTAGTTCAGTTTACTTTTGTAAGGCATGTTACCTTTGTAGGAACTTTTGGGGTAAAAAGGGTGGGGTGGGAATTTACAAGAACTTCTTCTCACTTGGCCCCCCTCAGCTGCTATGTCTCAACTACAGAGTATGCCCCACCCGTGACATAATCGCGGTGTAATCATACCGACGTGATATAAACCACGACATGGCAAGAGTAAAAGCAGACACAATGACATTGAGGACAAAGCTAAACATACAGGGAGCTGAGGTGGCTTCTGCATTTCTGATTTGTGTGTTTTGTGCATGCATAGCTGGGGGTGCCATGAATGAGAAGATCCCTCAAAGAACCCTGAATCGTACCATTTACTACTTATATTTTTCATGGCTTTAAAAATGCCACTTGTTTCTATTGACATCATATGTAAATTTCACCTCGGCCACGGGTCGTTACAGAGTCATTAGGGTTTCTGTCCCTGAACAATGCAGGGGTGTGGGGGGGAGGGATTTATAAGGCAAGAAATGGCAAATGTGATTTGAAAATTGTTCCAGGTGATTACCTTGTGAATCTAATGAGAGATGCCATAAAAAGCTGTCTTTAGTAATAATGTACATTGATGAAAATAAGAAAAATTAAAGAAAAACCACTTAAGGAGACGTATGTCCAAACTTTGTCTGTGTAGTTATGCTTTTCACTATTAAATAAGTGACTGTCAGAGAATGAGAAGTTCTGTGTGTGTGTGTGTGTGTGAGAGAGAGAGAGAGAGAGAGAGAGAGACCGTTCCCCCTCCTCCTCCATGCATTAATGAAGAGATGTGGTGCAAAGTTTCCTTTGAGAAAGAGGGACAGTGACAGGGAAGCCAATAGACAAAAAGGAAGAGAGTTGGTAATAGGGTTTGGCATTTGAGTAGCCTCCTTTTCCTAATGGCACTTCAGTCTCGCTGGGATTATCCAGCCAGCGTGCTGTGTCACGGTCGGTAAACTGCGCTGTGCCCGAGGGAAAGGCCGTGCAGAGAGGGGGACAGGGGTTGCAAGGTGGAAGTGTCAGGAGAGAATGGGAAACATTCCTCCAAAAAGCCCCCGAGGTACGCAACCTTTATCAAAGTGAAGAGGCTTGAGGGAGCACATGAAATAGCAGCCCCCTAACCTATCCCTCCATGCTGCGGCTTCGTAGGGAGCCAGAACCCTGCCGAGTGTGGAAGCTGTGAACTGATGGCCGAACCATCAGCAAAAGGCCACGAAAAAAGCACAGATGCTAATAGCTAGCAGAGTTGTACAAATATGCAGTTCCTTTTTTACTTTTTATTAACAGAGCAATCATACAGCGGAAGTGTCGAAGAATGTATGACAATACACCTGCAGGATTGCGCATTTTTATAATTCAGATATTTTCATCATCACTTGTTATATTTTGAATTGAACTTTACAGGGCAATTAAAAAAATGGCACCAAAGAAAGCACTTTGGCCTACTTGACAGTTCTGTTGGGACTACTTGAGAAAGTGTTCCACTCTCCTCTGATGAAAAATGTCTGTACGAATGTATAAAACTGCACTCCCTCCAGAGAGCGGTTTGGCATTTTTGTTTTACTGACGTCCCCGCCAGCCCTGCTTTTACAATACCTATAAATTATTGCTGTGCTCTCTGAAACCCTCCGTTCACTTTTTTCTCCTGCTATCTCATCTTTCTCTTTTTTGTCCTCAACTTCCTTTGGACCTCCCACTCACTAATTATATACCTGTCTAGTCGCAGCCTTTACGTTCCCTGTAACACTATACAACAGAAGAGCAGCATGTCTATCTTTGTTGTGTTAATGTTTTCCACGCTGTTGCAGCCACAGCTCTGGTCTCAGCACATATGCATACACCAGTCAAAAGTTTGGGAACACCTTTGTTTTTATTATTTTAAACATAGCACATTAATTCTGAAGATATCAAGCTGTTAAACAACATGTATGGAATTATGTAGAAAATAAAATAGTGTTAAAGAACCCACAATATGTTTAGATTGTCTAAAGTCAACAGCTTTGCCAGGTTAATTTGTACCACTTCTTGCCTTCTCGCCTCGTTTTATACAGAGCATGCGTGAGTACAAAATCCATAGCGCTATTAATGCTACTATAGCTACTGTTTAAATCCATATTATGGCAAAAAAAATCAGTGTAGTCTCTGATGTTGGGAATCTAGCTAGTGGCTGATCATTTGAGGTGACTGATATCACTGATTAAACAGCCGACCTGCCAGTCAACATGGCTTAAAACCTCACAGTTGTCAAGCTAACATGTCTGTTCTTTTCGTACCTGGACCAGATATTGAAGGAATCTGAAATACAGGCTGTCTCTCCTCGATCATCCTGTGGTTAGGTAAGCTATAGTTGCTAGCTCCGTAATAGCCATCACTATGACTGTTTTCAACTTTGCGAGTGAGTGAGGTTGTAAGCCGTGTTGACTGGCAGGTCCCCTGTCTAATCATTTTCAGCTGGCCACTACAAATGATAGGCTGCTAGCTAGTTTCCCAACATTGTAAACTGCGCCTTTAAGTAAAGATGACCTTCTGGGGTCTACCTTGTGAATCAATGATTCACAATGATTAATGAGAGAATGCCATGAGGGTGCAGAGCTGTCATCCAAGCTAAATGTGGCTACTTTGGGCAATCTGAAATATAAAATTTTACTACATAATTGCATGCATATTCTTTCACAGTTTGAATGTCTTCAGTATGAATTTACTATGTTAAATGTACTAAAACTTAACATGAACCAATGACAGAGAAGGTGTTTCCAACCTTTGTCTGCTAGTGTGTGGCATGAATGCATAGATTCTGATTTATTTTTCTTGCTTGCTCAACATAAACATACATTCATTCCCTCCAAATTCTGGCTCATCTGCTTCTCTGCTCTCCTGGAGAACTCGCGGCTGACCCTTACAGCATATCAGATTCTACATTTCACAGCTTATTTTTTTACTTGACCCTGCTGAGTGTGGAGAATATTATCCGCATATTTATTCCTCTCTAGATGCGGGCTTGTTTCCGAATTTGCTGTCTACATGCAAAGCTGTGTTTGTTGCCACTCGAGGTCAAAAGGCCAAAGGACTGTCCCTATTTGTGTTGCATGTGTTCCATTAGCATCGATTCCTCCTCGTACGTGAAAAGTGAAGTTAATACCAGGCGAGTAGCTCGGCTTGTTTTATTTATGAACGTGCCTGTGGAGACATCCATTATGTTCAGTGGTTACAAAGCCCCAGTGCAGGATCTGGAAGGGGACCGTTACACAGAATCCCAAACTGTTTCTACACTCAGTCCATCTGATTTCAACACATTTTATACAGGACCCAGGGGCGTTGTGGATTACACCGACTCCAGTAGACCATAGCTCATATTCCATGAACTATGAAATGAATGGTCCTCACAATTCCTATCTGGCCTTGGAAATGAGAGGATGCTGGTTAAAAGGCTCCTTACAAGTGAACGTCGACAGATCTCGTGCTGTCCATGGCTGTTCCTTTGGTGCCAGTCAGAAGATAAGCTGTCTCTCATGTGAGGTCAATGAAACGGAAGCACGGCAGTTAGTCGTGGCCACGAGTTCACAGGCAAGGACGTTACAAAGATCATTAGACCCACATGTCATTAAAATGTGAAGTGTGAAATTTCCGCAACATTAAAACATCTTTAAAGGGCAAGCAAAATGGACGGAAGAGCACGACGACTCATCTCCATCAGCAGTAATCTGGAGCTCTGTGTGGTCAGCTAATTAAGATTAAATTGAGAGAATTGATTGTAGAGCGGTTTGTGCTGTGTGTGTGGGTTTTTTTTTTTTTCCCCCGTCAACAGTTGCTGTTGAGGAGCCGTAGAAAGATAAAGAAGAGATGGGGGTGGGGGTAGTCCTGGTTTGTTAGTGAGAGGACATCTCATCATTTGCTTAAAGTACAATCAAATGCAAATCCCAGCTTCCCGCATTTGCATTAATTACATACATGCACGCATCCATTATGTGACATCCAGTGTGTAAAGAAATCACTGAAGAAAAAAACAGGCATAAAACCATTTGCAAACATAAACATGAGGTGAGACGAGTCAGCCGTGCAGGAAATGCATGAATGATTAAAAATTATCTGTGAATGTTCTGGGCTGCAGAAGTGTCAGGCTGAATGTAAAAAAGCAGAGCCACACAGGAAATGAGGGTGAGAATATAACGGTAGGTAAACAGGCACAGTGGACACCACTACATTATGTTCAATGACCCTCTGAAATCTTAACTACTAACAACTCAAAATGAAAACAGGGTCTGACAAAGGCAATATAGTCAGACTGGAAATGGCGTCAGAACACTGACGACAAAGAAGGATAAGCTGAATTAAATTAAATGACAGAGAAAACACAAATGCAGTATCCACGATGAAGCATGCAGGAGATGGAAAAATTAAAGATCCCATATTGTGAAAAACCATCTTTGTTGAGTTTTAAAGTTTACATGTTTATCTGTGACATAAAATAGAAGCTGTGAAATTCTGAACGTGCTCACTGAAACTACTCTCCCAAAATCCCTTCTTCATGTATTTTTGTGATTGGTTACAACCTGTGATGTGACAAATCACAGTCCAGATAAAATATATCTGTCATGCCCGCAATGAGCTGTGCAGTGGAGTTCTAAATTTTTGAAATCTAGATTTCCGATTTTAAAACATCACAAGTGACAACTAATCAAATTCAAGCTCAAATTAGCCCCTAAAATTAGCCCCGCCCCCAGAAAATTACCCATGAAAATTACATTATTGTGTCCTTACAGTATCCTATTGTCAGACCATGATCCCAGGTCACCTTGAAAATGATCTGCTGTTCGACCAATCAGAACATTTTCTGTCACCATGTAGATGCGTACAAAACTTCAGAGCAAACATAAAACCAAAGAAAAATCAAATAAACACACTTTATTTGGTTGTCATCCTTACAGCGGTCTTAACAAGTGCACAAGTTCACTGCAGATATAAATTGAAGTGTTATGACTTGTAACATTTAAATACTTAATATTTCAGTCCAACTGAATCATCTGCAAGCAGTGTTTGGCTGAAGAGAAGATAAATGTGCTCAAAAGAAACCTTAATTGAGCAGATGTCTGTGTTGGAGCCATTATAACAATGTGTGTAAGTATTTTTTCTTCATCTGTCATTGTTCAGCTGTACTTAGAGCCGCATTAGAGCGGGTCACCTCGCATGCTGTGTCGACTCCCAGCTGAATTTCCAAGTGTACCTACCCCACTGGCGGTAAAAATGGTATTGCACGAAGAGAGATGGAAATGACAACGCAGTTAATATTGTGATTAAAACGCATACAGTGGGTATAAAAAGTCTACACACCCCTGTTCAAATGCTGGGTTTTTGTGATGTAAAAAATTGACACCAAGATGAATAGTTTCACAACTTTTTCCACCTTTAATGTGACCTATAACCTATACAACGCAATTGAAAACCAAACTGAAATGTTTCATGGAGGTGAATTAAAAATAAATAACTGAGATAATGAGGTTGTATAAGTGTGCACACCCTCTTATAACTGGGGATGTGACTGTGTTTGGATTGAACCAGTTACATTCAAACTCATGTTAAATTGGAGTCAGCACACACCTGTCACCATTTAAAGTGCCTTTGATTAAC
>JAQQAE010009947.1:0-14332 GCA_029823295.1 Pseudamia nigra
CGCTGTGGTTTATGCTCTCGCTAGCCTAGCCCTTAGCCACCACTGCAGTGAGGATGAACATGTTGGGAAGTTACTGTGAAAAAAGTCTTTCAACCAAGCGTTTGTGAGACACGTGCAAAGCGATTTGGAAAAAGGAAAAGGAGATTGATGCTTTTGAAATGTTTGAGATTAGAATTTTCCTTTGTAACATGGCGGGAAAGTCAGAAAAATGGAGACGCGTATACAATAATAGGGCAGACAACAGATGGTCTAAAGCACATGAAGGTAAGAAATGGCACAAATTCACTCATCTATGAATTGAAAACCATTAAAACCAGCCTGTGAATCTGATTTTACAGAAGTCATCAAAGCTTAATCTGTTTGGTTTGGGATGATCTGAAATATAACAAATGTTTTGGCTTGTTTTGTTAATTACATAATTCCACACAGGTTCTTTCACAGTTTCGATCTCTTCAGTATGAATGTTGGAAATAATAAAACCGAAGACGTATTTCAGTGCATGTGACTCGTTAATTTGACTTCTGTTGTTTCATGCACAGGATTGATTTGTGTTTTGTCTCAGGTATAACACACAAAGCTCGACATTCAGAAGCTGAAAAAGATGTGTGCGATTAAGAAAAAATGTCACAAAAAATGAACACATTCTCAACACAATAAAGAATAACGAAGAAACTGAATGAAAACGCCACAAATAATCCACAAAGTGAGCAAAGAATGAAGAAAAACCTTCTACAAAATGACAGACACAAGTGTAAATATTCAAGGATAAAACACAACCATAAAAAAATGAAAAAAAAAAAAAAAAATCCAAAAATGGAACAACAATGGAACAAAATAATTTAAAACATAACATCAGACAACTTAAAAAATAAAAAGTAATACTAGTTTTGTTGACCAAAAACCATTAACTTTGGGAGAAAAAAAATGATTTTAGTTGCAACAATGTCATACTTTGAAAAGTGTTTACTTTAGTTTCCATAAGCTGTGATAAACACCACTGATTTCTGGAAATTACATTTAAATATCTCCAAAATACACGTGTACCGGCAGACGACGGAGGATGTGGTTCGACAGTTGGACTTAAATGACTTAAACGTAAACTACGACGAAATAAAAGCGCAACGTAATTGCATTTGGTTGCAGGAATAAAGTCCAAACGGCAAATCATGAAGCGTTTATGATGTTCAGCTGCAGCATCAACGTGAGAAAATGAGAGAAGATGAAGAACACAGCGGTGGATCTAATAAAGCCTTTTTTTGTGCTGCTCTTTATGGCAAAGGGGGGTCATTAAATATTTACCGCATCAACTTAATATCGTGACTTTTTTTTTTTAAGGTTAACAGTTGTGTAACGAGAGTGAAAAGGCTAAAACGAGACACGAGTGGAAGAAGGGAAGCGTTCGTGGAGCTTTTTTATCGCCGCAAATATGTAAAAAAAAAACAAGAGGCGCCTCAAATCTGAGGTCAAACCACAGGGTCGCGTCGTGAAGAAAACGATAGGACGAGGACGAATAGTGAAAATAAAGTGGAGTGATTCAAAAACAACACTGACGCAACACTGCCATCTGGTGGCCGCTGTGTCATGAAACAAACAGGATGTCGCCAGTTAAACATAATCACAAGAAATCAACCTGAGTCTAAACAGTAAAAGTTTTCACATTAATAAAACACTTTTGTATTAATACTCATGTTTATAAGGCCTTTTGAAATCATTTTAATCAAACTTCACGCTGAAATTTGGACAAATCATCAATTCTTTTCAGTGGAAAAACAGTACGTCCGAATATGGTCAGTTATTTACGTTTTTTTTATGCATTTGACTCTTTAAATGTTAAAGTAAGGCAAAAGAGGAAACACAGAAGTCGACTGAAATAAGCTACGTAAGGAACAAAATGCTTAAAAATGTGCAAAATGTGCAACAGAATGAATAAAAATGAACAAAATAAGCAACAAAGCGCAGAAAAAATATGTTGTAGAAGCAACAAAATGAGCAACACAACCAACAACATTAATCAAATGAGCAGAATAAGCAACTAAATGACCAATAATAAGCAAAATAAGAAACAAAATGGGCAAACATGAGCAAAAAATTGTCAAACTGAGCCAAATACCCAACAAAATGAACAAAAATGAGCAAAACAAACAATGAAATGAGCAAAAATGAGCAAAAGAGGCAACAAAATGAGGTTAAAATGAGCCAAGTCAGCCATAAAATGAGCAAAAAAAGCAACAAAATGTATCAAACTGAGCCAAATAACCGGCAAAATGAACAAGACGAAATAATAACAAAATAATTAAAATAAATGAATGTTTAATATTCAAGAACAGAAGGATCAAAATGAACAAACTAATGACAAAAATGAACAAAACTGAAGGAAAACTGAACGAAATTATCACAAAAATGAACAATGGTGAACAAAGTCATCGAGAAATTATACAAAATAATCAAGAACGAACAAATTAATTCAAACTGACCACAAAATAAGCAAAGAAAAGCCAAATGAAGAAAAAATGACCAGTATTCCAAACAGATAAATGAAAGCACAGACTGAAAACACACACACATTAGATGCAAGTTTCAGAAACATGCGCATACGTTTATAAAAATGAGCTGAAAACATCTCGCAGACAGGGAGACACCTCGGATTCCTCACCGTCTCCAAAACACGGAATAGCCCTTTAAATTCTCTTCACTGCTGTGCAACTTGAATCGAAGCACATCAAAGATTTAAAACATAAAAAAAAAAAAAAAAGGGGGAAATTTCTATTTCAACATGTTTGGTGATGTGAGGCTAAAGCAGACACAGCGTAGTAATTTAATTTCTTGCAACATGTTACACTGATCCTGCAACGTGCATGAAACCGCCGTTAAAGGGACGAACCGCAGAATTATTCAACACAACCTTTGTCTTAAAACGTGACAGACGTTACGCTTCGGTTTTGATTCGTAGTGTAAAGTTCCTGTAAATCCACAGGTTCGTCATTAATTATACACGACATTCTTATTTTATCGAAAGTCTTTGCACTTGTAACATTTACTCACATCAAAAACCCGCTGCCGTCGATGATCTGGTTTCAAGTCGCTCATTCACGTCGAATGAAGGAGCGTTTTCATTCCGTTTTCTGTCAACGTGTCAATCATGTCATTAACTGAACCTTGTTTTATTATAGGAGGAGAAAAACTCAAGTACATTTATTCTCTTCGCATATGTTTTGCTCCTGCTCAGTTACAGTCGCGATGGAAAAAAAGTACTTCGATTTGGTTACATTTGTAAACGTTGTTGTACACGAAACAGACAAAAAAAGTTCAAAATAATCAAATAAATGAACAAAAAACGATCAAAATAATCAAGTAAATGAACAAAAACAATCACAATAATCAAGCAAATGAGCAAAAACGATCAAAATAATCAAGCAAATTAACAAAAATGATCAAAATAATCAAGTACATTAACAACAACAATCAAAATAATCAAGTAAATGAACAAAAACGATCAAAATAATCAAGTAAATGAACAAAAACGATCAAAATAATCAAGAAAATTAACAAAAATGATCAAAATAATCAAGTAAATTAAAAATAACAATCAAAATAATCATGTAAATTTACAAAAATGATCAAAATAATCAAGTAAATTAAAAACAATCAAAATAATCACGTAAATTAACGATAAAGATCAAAATAATCAAGTACATTAACTAACAATCAAAGTAATCGAGTACATTATAAATAAAGTTTCATTCATTCATTCATTCATTCATTAACAATAATGATCAAAGCAATCAAGTAAATTAACAAAAATGATCAAAATAATCAAGTAAATTAACAAAAGTGAACAATAATGCACAAAATAGGCCAAAAAATGACCAAACACTCTGAAGAAAATCACGGAGGAAAACAAAAATGAACCGCAAAATCCAGTAAAATTAACAAAATAATCAACAAAACTGAACAAAAATCAACACAGCGAGATGAGCAAAAATTACGAAAATAACCATGTGGAAAAAATGGACAAAAATGAATCCAAGCAACAGAATTAATGACAAAAATACAAAATAATTAGGTTAATTCAGAAAAAATAATCAATAACATTGAATAAAAATAAACATGATGAGCAGCAAAATGTGCAAAAACAAAGAAAATAAAACAGAAACAAAGAAAACAATCGACAAAAATCGACCAAAAGTTACAAAAATGTGACAAAATGAGCAAAAAGGATCAGAAAAAAATAATCTTTAAATTGCTTTAGCATTTATTTATTTATTTTTTAACTCTTGTGTTGCCTTTCAGGTCTTTTTGCATCCGTTACAAACTATTTAAAACCACAACTTTATTCATACGTACGTTTTTCATGACGGTCAGTGATACGGTCTGATATGAAGGTATCATTTTTTTTTCACTTCTTCAGTTTTAAAAACCAAACATCACCTTGTTCCTGCTGCGCTCGTTGGAACAGACGCGGTAATAATGTCGTTATATGAACAGATGAGGCCGACAGAGCAGCGCGTGTGTGTGTGTGTGTGTGTGTGTGTAACAGCTGCACATCTGTTCAGCACAGTGTGTCACAGGCCAACGAGAGCCAACTGTCGCCGTGGCCACAGAACCACACACTCCATTTGTATGTGCCGTGTGCGTCGGTGATGCCGTTAATTGGCCACAGGAGATGCGAGTCCGGGGCCCGGGCGCTCCGTGACGCCTCGGCGCCCCCGAACCATCGCTCCAACCCTCTTTATGTCCGTCCGTCCGTCCTCGGCTGTGCCCTCGCCGCTTCCCTCCATCTGCGAACACTGATCTGCCCTCCCTCTATTCATGTTCCGTCTAAAAAGCCCTAATGAGCTCCCGGAGGGGGCACATGTGCTGGCAGAGCTGGCGCAGCCCGGCCCGGCCCGGCCCCGGCTCCGGCTCCCCGGCCCCCGGTCGGGTCGGGGGCCGGTGTGTCGCACACATCGGCGCTGCTTCGTGGAACGTGTTGGCCAGCGAGATAAATGAGAGGCTGACGTCAAAACGCTAAGGTGTATGAGGTCAGAACTGCCAGAGAGGATCATGGGTACTGAACCACCGGCGCCCAGCTGTGTGTGGGTGTGTGTGTGCTTTATTTTTACGCATATATGTTAAATATGATTTTCTAAAATTATGGGAAACGCCAAAGTTTGACCTGTGACCCACCTAGATTTGGGTTTCATTTGGGATTTTCCAGTGGTGGGTGGTAGTACTCAAGTACATGTACATTTACTCAAGTATACGTACTTGAGTAGATGTACATGTACTTGAGTAATATCTTCCCGTACTTCTGAGAGGAGCTGTTTTTCAGAATACTTTTTACTCTTACTCAGTTACATTTAGGGAAAAAAATTTACTTGAATGAGTAGGATTTGCAAATGGATGAAAAAAAAAAATCAAATATGTAAATAAATACAAGGAGGTACATACAACAAACAAGCAGAAAATGTACAAAATAATCGGCTTAATTAACAAAAAACAACAAAATAAACACAAACAAAAATCAACAAAAACAAAATACACAACGAAATGAGCAAAAGTTAAGAAAAACATGAAGAAAATTAATAGAAATGTACAATATGAACAACAAACTGAACAAAAACAAAATATACAACAACATGAGCAAAAGTTAAGAAAAACATCAAGAAAATTAACAGAAATGTACAATATTAAAAACAAACTGAAAAAAAAACAAAATACACAACAAAATAAGCAAAAGTTAGAAAAAACATGAAGAAAATTAATAGAAATGTACAATATGACCAACAAACTGAAAAAAATCAACAAATACACAACAAAATGAGCAAAATTTAAGAAAAACATGAAGAAAATTAATAGAAATATACAATATGACCCACAAACTGAAAAAAAACAAAATACACAACAAAATGAGCAAAAGTTAAAAAAAACATGAAGAAAATTAATAGAAATGTACAATATGACCAATAAACTGAAAAGAAATCAACAAAAACATAAGAAAATGAGAAGAAAAATAATAAATCAATCAAGAAAACTGACAAAAATGAAAAAAAAAACAATAAAATGGAACAAAAGCAACAAAATGCACAACAAAACGCGCAAAAATGCTAAAAAAAAATAATGGAGTAAATTCAAATATCGCACTATACTTTTTAACATCTTGAATTTTTTTGCATTTACATTTCTCATTCCGTTTGACATTTGGAGCGATGATGTATTAAAGGCTGGACGATGAGCTGGTACCTGGTTTAAAGTGAGGCAGGGAGTTCACACCGGGCCAGGAGTCCTCAGACGGGGTCCCCAGGACCTGCAGAAAAATCAATACATAAAGTGAAGATGCATTTTCTCAATAGTTGATCTGTGACATTATACACTGACGCTGAACAGAAAACGGTTTTATCCTTCACATTCCAGCGACGCCCCAGCTCCGGCCCCCGTCCCCGGCCCCGACCCCGGCCCCGGACCAGGCCCTCCCGCTCGCTCGAGGTTTTTCTGACCGGGCTTGGCAGAGGCCGGGTTTGTGATGACAAAACGCAGAGCGGCGCACACGCCTTCCACACAAACACCAACAGCTTCCAGATTCCACAGTTCACACTCGGACACAGTTCATACCACACAGCCAGGGCAAAACTGTAAAACGGGGCCGGTTTGTTTATTATATTGTGCATTTTTGTTCATTTTATTGGTCATTTTTCCTTATTTTATTATTTTATTATTAGCACTAGGTGAATGTCCTGAAATCCTTATTAATTAATATAAGAATACACCAAATCTATCACAAACATGCAAATCTCACAAAAAGGAGCTTTGGTGCATGTATGTGTTATTGACATTTAATCTACGACTTTTTTGTACTGAAAATAAAATACTGACGCTTAATCATGGATGTTGTAACACCCGAAGGCACCAGCAGAGGGCAGTAAAACACCATGAAACAGACTGGAAGTTGATCTGAAAGTAATGCTCATTTTAGTTTGTCTTCACAACAGCCCGTTCCACTTCTGTAAGGACACTTTAACAGCAAAGTGAATTCAGGCATTTTTCGGTCATTTGTCGCTATTTTTTCAATTATTAAAGCCCGTTCTAGGCTGTTGACTGATTTTTAATACTCTACTAATTAAAAAATGAGACTAATGATGCGAGGATGAAACACAGTGTCATGTTTTCCGTTGTTATGAAGCAAATCTACGTCACATGCAGCTGAACAATTGTGTGACTATTGTTTATTGGCTTAAAGACATCTTTTCCTCCATGATATTTTCGATAAGATCACATTGCATTTCATGGTCCTTTTTGTTTTTGACTAAATTGTTTATGATTTACACGACTGTAACACGTGGATCAGTGTTGATCTGTGCAACGAGGTCATATCAAACATAATCCCATTCTCACCACAAACTCCCAAATCCCACCACTGAATTCAACTGGCCACTGATTAACCGGACTAACTAGTCGTGAGTCGCACAACGCACTGCAAAACGTGAAAAAAAAAAAAATCCTTTTTTACTCGTCTGAGGACCTGAGCTGTTTTAAAGCTACTTGAAAATATTTGCTTGTACCCTAAAATCTGTCATTATATTGAGAAATACACCGATTTCATTTGTGGCGTCGGGCTGTTAAAACACTCCGGCCGCTAGAGGCAGTAGTGAGTCGTGAGTTCCACGAGTACAGCTCAGAAACAATGTGTGGGTGAATGTGAAAGTAACCGTTACGTATTATAGTACGTTCAGTGTTCGTATGATGCATGATGAGGACACTGTCGTGATCGTTTGACTTGTTTGTCATTGGATGGTCAGATTAAACTGCGGCAGTTCTGACCTTGTTTAGACAATTCGCAAAGCGTCTTTGGTGCAGCTGTTACCGACACAAACCGTTCGTGGCTTTAGTGCGTTGGTTTTCTTGGTGAAACGACATCGAGCTAACAGAGCTGTGCAGTAATCCAGGGGTCCTCGGCGGGTTTTGATCTCCGGACCACCATTCTGAAAAATCTCCGTCTCCGACTCCAGTCCTGCCCGGTGCTTATTCTTCAGGTCTGCCAGAGTGGAAAATCCACTCTCACAGATATGTAGGTCCAAAAGGTTAAAAATATTTTTAGCGCTTTTACTAAAAGCTCTGGAACTATAGCCCGACACCTTCCATTGAAACTAAAAGGCCATTTGCGATACCTTCATGGACCACCGCGGGGCCAGGGGTCAGTAGTTGAAACCCCCGCAGGAATCAGCCGATGCAGTACAAGAACATTATCAGACACGGTGTAATTCTGAACGAGTGAGTTCAGTTTAAGTGTGTGGATCTGCAGAACTGTTGACCATCAAATCCACAGCGTCAACCCTTTAACTGCTTCCTAAAAACGTCTGGGTCCAAATGTGTCTTTTTATGCGCCTCCGCTCACTGCACTTTACGTTTTTGTTCTTGTACATATGCACGGCGTGCGCCGAAACTTTTGACCGGCTTGTTATTCATGCGTGTCTTGATCATTTCCTCTTCCATGTGTGTTTGTAACTGTGCTTTAAACAGCGCATGAAACCAATTAAAATCATTTCAAGCCGCATTAGCATATTGCTGCAGGGTCACCACCACATGACCACTGTAGTGAAAAACTGATGTGCATTAGAAACAAAAAAACCCTAAAAACTGCTGGCCACTGTTTAATTTTGTCATAATATCACTCATTCTGTCTTAAATCGTACACTTTGTCTAGTACCGGTAATTATGAGACAGATCGGAAACAATAGGAAGCAACTTTCCAGCAAAACCAAAGTTGATTTGGCTGCAGCCTCACATCTCGAAAACTTTCCATCCCCGTCCCTTCGCTGGATTCCGACTCCGGGATTCCTGGCTGTGTCTTTCTGTGCTTTTCCTGCCCAAGTCATGTTTGTGTTTGGTAGCTTCGTACCTGCCAACGAACCCCCATGAACGGGGGACAACGGATCGCAATCTGCCAAAGCATGTAGAGGCGAACGGAGGAGAAAAGGAAGGAAACGGAGACTGGGCCGCCTGGAACCGACGTGATGAAGACAACAGGTGAGTTTCACGCACACACAGGAGTTATGTGGGGCCTGGCGGATCTCCGTCTGATCCAGCCCGGCGGGTTTTGAACTGGACAGACTGTGATGTGGATGTTAGCGTCTTTATCGGGACATCAGCGAGCGAGAGGAAGGGGAGGCGTTGAAAGAGCAGCCATCAAACCCGGGCTCGTTTCCTTAAAGCTTCCCGGTGCAAAGAGTGATGAAAGTGACGAAATTCTCTGAAAATTCTTAGAATTCAAAGGTGTGGTGTATGAAATTCAAACTTAAACTTAAGGCAAGTAAAGACAAAAGTTATTCATACAGCGTTAATAATTCCCCAGGATATGATCTGTTAAGAGCAGACAGAAGGATTTTAAGTGGATTAAGAGCTTCTGAAGTAAAGCAGAGGGTGAATTATGAGTTAATCTAGCAGTAAATATGATAACGTTAACTGGATAAAGAACAATAATAAAAAACCAAACAACAATTAAAACTAAATACAAACTCCAGTAACTGTATCAGCTTTGTGGTTCATGATGAACAAGAAGGTCAAAGGTGAAGGTTATTCTCCCCGAGGGGCAGTTTGTTGTGCAGCATGTGACGACAACACACAAGAACAATAAATACTCTACATGAAAGTACACAATAATGAGTCACATGACACCGATGAACAAAAATCAACAAAATAATCAAGAAAACCAACAAAAACTGACAAAAAAAAAAAACAAAAAATGAACATCACCAATAAAATCAGCAAAATGAATGTAATAAAGAGAACCAGCAAAAACAAATGAGATAACAAAGACACTCAACAGAAATGAGCAAAATAAAAAAGAGAATCAACAAACATGGACAAAATATTCAAGAGAACCAGCAAAAAGGAACAGAATCATCATGAAAACCAGTAAAAATTAATAAAATAATCAGCAGAATCAACAAAAATGAACAGAACAAACAAAAGAATCAACAAAAATGAACAAAATATTCAAGAGAACCAGTAAAAAGGAACAGAATAATCATGAAAACCAGTAAAAAATGAATAAAATAATCAACAAAAATGAACAAAATATGGAAGAGAACCAGCAAACACAAATGAAATAACCAAGACGCTCGACTGACATGAACAAAATAACCAAAACAGTCCAAAAAAATGAACAAAATATTCAAGAGAACCACCAAAAAGGAACAGAATAATCATGAAAACCAGTAAAAATGAACAAAATAATCAATGGAATCAACAAAAATGAAGAGAATATTCAAGTAAATGGACAGAAATTAACGTAAAAATATCATTACTATCAATTCCGCACTGCAAACATAGTCGTACAAAAATGGCCGCAGATATAAACTCTGAGGTCGACTGGAAATTTTCACATCACACGAACGTTCACACGATCTGAAGAAAAACACTCGTTTTGTGAAGCACCGCCTCTTTTCTCCATGTGAAACTGAAAACCTCCGCGCCGTCGGAGTAACAAACGCGTCGAACGCGTGCCAACGCGATGCGTAGACGATGACAAATCAGAGAGAGTGAACCCTCGAAAGAATGTCTGACAGGTCAAAAGTCATGACCTGAAGCTGTGCAGGCACATTCTGCTGACCACACAGTCAAAATCCCCCCCGTCGGGTACGTTACCGGCCACGCCCCCAGGCAGGTGACCTGAAATGGAAGCACACCGCTCCACAACATAACCCATGACCCATAATGGTGCCATATTAAGGAATATGTGACAATGCATCAACAACAACATTATCTCACTGTTTCTTATGGTGAATCTCAAGGTTATAATTTTGTACCATAAGGGCCCAACGCATAAGATGATGATTAGAGTTGTACATACGGGCTGTGGTCTGTAAAAACTATGACGGGTTGGGGCGTGAAACAAACATATTGCTCAAAATGCTGCAGAGCCCAAAGCATGGCAAGAGCTTCCTTCTCAAATGTAGCTGAGCTGCAGAGAATTTCTTGGAAAAGTAGCAAATGGGGTGATCAATGCCAGACTCATCCTCCGGCAACAACGCAGCACCAGCTCCAGTACCACTAGCACTGACCTCCAACGTAAATGGAACAGCAAGGTCAGGGGCTACAAGCACTGGGGAGTTACACAAGAGGGCTTTGATGACCTGAAACGCTTCATCACACTCACTAATCCAGACTAGAGGCTTGGATGGGCTACCGAGATCAGTTAGAGGACTCGCAATGGAGGCAAAGTTACAACGGAATCCTCTATAGTAACCTGCTAAACCTAAAAACCAGCGCAACTCACGCTTAGTAGTGGGAACGGGGAAGTTGGCAATGGCAGCAACCTTTCCTGCTTCCCACGGTAGGTGATAGTAGCTTCTGCAAACTCACGTTTTGCCAGGTTTAGTGTGAGGAAAGCTTCCTGCAAACTACGACACATCGTCGAGCTTCAAAATTTGCTACCCCAGACAAAAGTTTATGCATAAGGTGCTGGAATGTGGCCGGAGCATTGCACATGCCGAATGCCGTAGCTGTGTACTGCAAAGAGTTGTCTGGTGTCACAAAGGCAGGGATCTCAGATGCACATGGTGTCAAAGGCACTGGCCAGCAGCCCTTCGATAGGTCAAGCTTGGTCGACCCAACCCCGTCTATACAATCGTCCACATGTGTAAGAGGAAATGAATCAGGCTTTGTAGCCCTGTTAACTTTCCGGAAATCAGCGCTAAAGTGTGGTGTTCCATCACATTTTGTCACCAACAAACAAGGGGAGTCGCAGGGGCTTGAAGTAGGAACAGCAAGGCCTAAACACTCAACCTCCGTCTTCAAAGGGATTTACACGACGAGCGTGTTGTTTAAAAGGAAGGCAATCACCGACATCGGTGTTGTGTTGGAGAACAGTCGTTTGAGTTGGTACATCAGAAAAAAGGGCCAAGCGGTTTTTAATCAATCAAGAATGTCAACCTTTTGTGATTCAGAGAGTTGGCTCAAAATGTCCTCTGAGAAGTTTGTAAACTCCTGCATTAATAATCGTCTGAATGCTCACGCTTGTCCCTCCGTCGGTATGTGCTGGGGGGATTTGCCTGAATTTGATGTTTTTCGGGCTGTTTGGATAGTGAGGAGAGTCAGTGTCTCCAGCCAATCACAGTGTGGCGTTTACATTTCTGGACAATCAGAGCATCGGACGGCTCGCTGGGGTTCACATTCACGTTTCCTCCCGTGGAGCGCTGTGACTGTACCTCGGTGTTTACGTCTGCTATACAGTGAACATGCTTCGACAAACACCAGAAAATCACTTTTACATCTTTTTTTATTCTCTGGATCCGACAATGACCGGGCATCGTTTCTTCAATTCAATTCAATTTTCAAATCATTCTTATTTGTATAGCGCCAATCATAATCAACGATTATACAGAGTAAACCCAACTGAACCATCGACAGCAAGACACGGGGGACGGGGTGGGGCCACGTTTGTTTTGCACCCCCGTTGATGTGCCCACTCCCTTTCAGATATTTTGGAATAAACTCAACTGAGGGCCATTTTTGGAAGATATGAGATGCAGAAGCTTGAATTTCTTGCCCTGTGAAGCCGATGGATAATTGCGAAGCTGCTTTGAAACTCTGTTCAGTCCATGTTCTTACACATGTGTGGACGCTGTGTTGATCTACATTGCATGGAATTGAACTGAGTCTTGAACTTCCCAAGAGCCACGGTTTTAAGTTTTACTAGATGGTTGGGAATCTTTGATGTTGCAGTGCAGCATTAATTACCGGACCCCCCGCCTGCTAAATGGATCTTTTAAGCCCTGTGCCTCTTTGTTAATGCTGATATCATCAAGGCACTTTATTCTCACAAGTTCCTCTAAAATCACTGCAGACATGTCCAACTTTTCAGACGGATTCCCCGTTAAACCGATTTTTACGTTGTATGTTTAAATATTAGCCTTCTTAAAGGTCAGAAAATGTGTACTGTAGTACTCAAAGTAACTCAGAGCTAGAACGACTACAACATGACATGATAACATCTGCTGCAGTAGATTTAAAGCGCAATAAACTTGAATACTGCAGCTGAGACACAACAATGTGGAATCATTTTGTGTCTCTAATCGCAAAAAACAACTGGCAGCGATAAAGTTTACTTGTGTTTAGCAGCCTCGGTCAAATAATACACTTTGTTAGTCTTAAGTTGGTTGATTCAGGGGTTTTATCAGTAATAAAACTAATGAAATAACCAGAACTGTGCTTGTCCTGCCTCCATTTTATTTGACCTGAAATGTAAGCAACAAAGTGAGCAAAAATAATGTATCAAAATAACTAAAATAATGAAGAAAACTGAAGAAAATGGTCAAGTAAATTATAAAATCAGGGCGCATAATAAGCACAAATAACCAAAATAAAATAAATTTTTTTTTTGTTGTATAGTTGCTCTCATACCTTTCTGACACGGCTGTGAAAAACATAAATCAGCTGACGCCTGATGACGTTTTTGGACAGTCGACACATGTCAACAAGGTCTGAGAACAACCGTACACTTTGTCTGAACAAAAGAACAGACGATCTGTTGTGAATGAAGACAAAAGGAAATGTGTTTGAGAGAACTGAAAATGAACAAATAATCAAATTGCTTTACAAAAATAATCAAGAAATTGAACAAATCCACAAAAATCCACAAAATAGGCAACAAAATGAGAAAAACATTATCAAAAAAATCAAGTAAGTGAACAAAAAATGCAAACAAACGAAATAAATCTGTTCTGGCGTCACGTTCGTTGGGTGAAAAATTCATTAGGCGAGACCGGTTTTCCCATAGGAACACATGTAAAACCAATTAATCCGTTCGGAGACCCACGAAAACTACCATAGCACGTATCACACACAGTTATTGATTATTATTATTTGAAAAGGAAGTTATGTTAATTATCTGACACAGAATGCATGAAATTAGTTCTAAAAATGAGTAGCGGAGGCTACTGTTGTTAGCCTCCGCCGGCTAGTTGCCTCTTCAGGCCCGCCTCCGCAGTAGGCTACTGTTGTTAGCAGGTTACTAGCTTAGTAGCTTCTGGTATTAGCCTGCTAGCTACGAGTTTGGGTGTCACTTCCGGGTCTGTCGCTTCCGTAAGAACAATTTTTCTCGTTAGCTGGGACAAATTTTTGGCCGATTTTTTCTTCGTTACCTGAAAATTCTGTTCGTTACCCGGGGTGTTAAAAAATGAGCAAAATAATGTTTGCCGGAGACTCTTTCACTGACGTTTAGTGATACTTCTGCTTGAGTCACTAGAATCATAACGTAACTTTTACTGGCGTGTACTCTACATACACTCAACAAAAATATAAACGCAACACTTTTGTTTTTGATCCCATTTTTCATGAGATGGACTCAAAGATC
>JAQQAE010009948.1:0-14330 GCA_029823295.1 Pseudamia nigra
ACTGTCTTACATCTCTCATACATGTCCTGCACCACTCTAACATACTTCTCTGCCACTCCAGACTTCCTCATACCATAGTTCCTCTCTCGGCCCCCTGTCATATGCTTTCTTTCTAACCCCACCTACCCCTCCTTAAGTCTACACATAAGATGCTCGTCATATATGAATGGATACTGTGTTAAGATAAGTTGAAATGATGAAGATGCGTTTTTGAAACATGTTGTCCTCTCACCCTGTCACGTTACTATAACCATCAGTAGCCTATGACCCCCCATCCCCCGCAGCTGTGGCCTCTCTGAAGTAAAAAATAGCGCATAGTGGCCCAGCACCGGACGTGTAATCTTTCCATTAGATGACAGCAGCGCACATGGTGCCGGGGGCTCAGCCAGTCCCGGCGGCTGCTCGGCCCCTCACTCCTCCTTTCTCTTCCTGAATGGACGGACACGCTGCCTGTGCTCCACGCCCCCCTTCTCCCATCTTCAACTCAACCTCACCAAGTGCCCGCTGCAGCTTTTCGGGACTTTACTGAGCACCGATTAAACCCAGGCCGATCCGTGCAGCCGCGCAACGGAGCCATCCGACTGAAATCGCCCATTTCCTCCGCGCCCCGGGCTTTTTAACCCGCTGACTCCCTGTTGATCACCGCTGTGCCTGCTGAGAACATTGTGTCCTTTGTGGGAAAATGACAGCCAAGCATCGGAAAGGAAAAGGCAACCACAAACATGAAGATAACTTTTTTAAAAACGAGGTTATGGAGTCAGAAGTCCGCGCCGGGGGGAATAACCTCACTCCTCTCTTAGTTTTAGTTGTTATTATTGTGATCGGAGGTCTCACCGGCGCATGGTTCTGTTTCCAGCAGCACCAAACTTTAACCTCCTTGACAGACAATCTCATGGGCATGCAGATGAAGATAGTGAAACTACAGTCATCTCATGAAGAAGTGAGAATGTCCAGTGGCAAGGTAAGGACAAATAACTCTGTACCTGTGGAAATGTAAATGCAAATCATCCCCTGAAGCTGCACAAAACCATACAGCCCGTTTTAACCCTGATGTCACCTTGATCAGCCCATAATTTACCCAATCTCTTCCACGAAATAAGAAAAGCCTCCAACACATGCCAAAGGTGCATGTTGCCTGTTGCAAGTAAGGAAAGAGAAGAGGTGCAGCAGGCCTCTATCATATTTCAAACTGCCAACTATCTGAGCGGAGAGAGTACAAAACGCTGCTATTTCTAACATCCACACAGCTGTTAATGCTTGTAATGAGGATCATCCCCTGACCTACAATTTGTAGAGACACTGACTTCATCAGAAACTCAGATATCAGCCATTTATTCCATGTTAAAGTCCTCTCGTGGACAGGTCTATTATAATATCAGTCATGAGGAAGCTGCCAAAATAATAATAAGCAAGACAGTAGTGTGCCAAGGCTAAATATAGGCAGTGATTTTGACACTGAGCACCAGTTCAGAGGCTGTTTACAAGTCTAAAGAAAGATTTGGAGATACCTCAAACAGATTGTTGCTTTACTTGAAATATACGTGATCTGGGGTTATGAATGAATTAAGTGAAGCAGAGTGATGTTCATGCCACATGTTGCTCTACCTGTATGATTCAGATTCCACACACTGTTTAAGCTGCTTCAGGCCATTGTGAGCAAGATTCTTAAAGTGACAAGTAAAACAAATGGGCTCTTCCTGCTTCTCTCCTTGTAAATCCAGCTCCACCTTCAAAATGGGGGTTCACGCAAGTCAGAGTGCACAGGAAACTACTAGCTCAGTCTTGTTTCTAAGTATTTCCTAAAGCAACAGAAAGCCAGTCAATTAATCTGCACTTGCTTGTTTTCATGAGACTGCAGGAAACAGCAGAGGCTTTAATATTCAACTTGCAACACCACAGAACGGTACAATTAGACCAGGTACAATTAGATCTGTTCTGATTGGCTGCTACACCTTGGTGCGATCACAGTTTTAGCCTTGAATCCTGGTAGAGCTGGGATATAAGGACAATATGGACAAGTTTTCCCAGAATGATTCTAAAAATGAACTCCTGTCTGCACTGTGATGCTAAAGGCTGAAGACTACAAAGGTCCGAGGATGCAGAAAGTGACTTTTTCTTTTAAAGGTTTAGTGTGTGATATTCAGCAATGTTGGACACTGGTTCAAAAATATGACAGCCACCTTGTTATAACCAAAAGTGTGTAGTACTCAAGTACAGTACATTTACTCCTTTACATGACCTTGAGTAGATGTAAGAAAGGTTATAAAAATAAATAAAAGTTTTTAAAAAATGACTTAAATGGTCAAGTAAATTATCAAAACGATTAGACAAAGCTACAAAATGAGCAGAAATGTACAGAAATAATCATAAAAATGTATGAAAAGAAGAAAAATATTCACAAAATTAAGTAAGTGATAAAATTAGGTTACATAATAAGCGCAAATTACCAAAATAAGGAGAAATGAAGAAAATAATCAAGTAAATAAAAAAAATAATCAGGAAGTTGAACAAAAAATCCACAAAATAAGTAACAAAATGAGCAAATATAATCGAGTAAGTGAACAAAAATGAACAAACCAAGTAACAAACACTGAACAAAAAACAAAATGTGTAAGAAATTAGTAAAGGGGACAAGTCGAGCAACTACATTGTTAAAAAAAAAATCAAGTAACTTAAAAAAATGAACAATGAAACAGAAAAATTTAACAAAAATCAGTACAGCTGGCTGTAATAAATTCCACGATATGAGGCTATTTTTTATGAGGTACTCTTACTCGAGTACTTATGTTCCTGAGTACTTCTACTTTTTCTTGAGTACTGTTTCTATTTATTCTACCCACTACTGGTTATAGCCAGCATTTGTTTTGCCCATTCTGGGCTTTTGATGGCTTACAATTCAAAATAATCATGAATACTACAGTATATTGTTTTTCAAGAACTAGATCCTCCTATTTCTACTAAATCTCTCACAGTGGTCATTTAAAATATGTATGTATTCCTTAGTAATGTAAGGTCAGTACCATAGCAGACAACAGAACTGCTCATTCGTACAACATTAAAGCAGCCAGTCATTGATGTGATTGGTTATGATACCAAAATGTAATAGCCAATCAGGACAGGTCTAAATGTGCCTGGTTCCTCTGTTGATCTTTACGTACTATTCCCTTTTCTGTGCTGTGGTAAAGTTGCATATGAAAACCACTGATGTTTCCTGAATTCTCATGCAATTAAGCCAGACCTTTTTGCTTGGCTACTAAACCTTTGAGTCACAAAGACTGACTTTCTGCTGTCATAGAAAAATAATCTGGTGTTAGCCTTGACTGTAAAAGCAGAGGATGAATAAGGCTCATTGTAAGTAATAAGTAAGTAATCAGTAACTAACTCAGCATCACCCTGTTTGTACTGTTCAAGCAGCAGATTTCAGAGAACCTGGAAAGCCGCCTCAACGCGCTGGAGGAGTCATACTCACTGGCCCAAAAGCAGGTGGGAATGGCCCTGGCGACGGCTGAACAGCTCAAGACATCAGACCTTCCTGCCCAAGTGTTGTCGCTCCACACTGAGATGAAAACTCGCCTGGCTGAGATGCAGCAGGCCACTGTGTCTCTGGAGCAGCTGAGCCAGGTGCAAACCATGCTGAAAGGGAAGAGTGAGGAGTTCGACGGTGTCAGGCTGCAAGTGGAGGCACTGGCTGCACTGATTGCTGAGTTATCTCAGAAGGTTGAGGTCTTAGCAGTGGGCCTGGGAGAAGCAGAAACAAGACTCGAGGAAAAGTCTGGAGAATTCACCTTGCTGAATGTCGCCCTGGATGAACAGGCTGCTGAGGTGCTCAGGCTGAAGGAGCAGCTGGATACCTATCAGGGTCAGCTGGGGGGCAGCTCCACCGACAGGTAGGTGGTGGAAAAAAGCAGCAGTTTTCAGTACTGTTGAGAAAATAGCTCACCTCCTCTGACCCATAACTTTATGTTGACTTTGTCAAAGCCTTTGTGTCTGCCACTGTCTGTTACTCTTGGCCAGTGTCAGGAGGCCTCATATACTGTAGAGTGTGAAATTGCTTTGATCTGTACAAACATTCCCACTGTATCGATCATTTCTTGAGCTGAACTGTTTGCGTACAATTTTCCCTTAATGAAAAATATAGTCTGTTTGAATCTTTTGTAAACATCAGGGAATTGTTGAGCACTAGCTGTTGGTGTCCTGAATATTACACTATTGCTCTTATTTTATAAAAGTATTATTGTATGAAAGAATAAATAACTTACTACCATGCTGCTTCCATGATGCATAGAGGCCCTTCCTTCCGCCTGTCTTCTGGGTTATGGGACTTAATTTCACAACAAAATTACATCACAGTCAAAGGCAAGTGACAGACAATTTTCTGATCTGAATTATGCTCGTATTTACACATATGATGTTTGTCAATTTAAGATACCTTCACAAGTCAAGACAGTCACAATTTCTCACACAAATAGTGAAATATTAGTTTTGTGTAAGTACATTCAATGGACTTCATTTTGCATCTCATGTGATATTATGTCACAAGACTGAAATGACCACTACTTTGGCAAATTTAACTTTGTTTTTTGAGAATAAAGCAGCAAAAGAAAGGTCTGGTCATGGTGAGCTGCAGAGATTCTTCAGCAGCTTTGAATAGATTGTGATGAGGATGAAGGCGTGTATTTTCACAGTGTTTTATCTCAAAGGTTTTTCAACCAACTGTTTTGTTCTTGACTTGTAAAATTGTCATCATATGTGTAAATGGTGGCAAAATTCAACCAGGGTCTAAAAATTCTCTGCCACTCACCATGACGATAATGTCATTTTTTCCCAAGCTGGGTCCAAAACTAGGTCAAAACTTTGGTGCTGTTCAGGAGCCATGCAGCAGAGAACCTTGCCAGCAACTGGTCATTACAGCTGTCAATCATCCCCCGAACACTCCTGTCAAAGTCTACTTTTTAAACTCTGAAATCTGAGCCCAGAGGAGCTACAGACGTCTAGTTTCCTGTTTGATCTTTTAAATGGCAATACACTAAGAAGTTATTGTAGAATTTTGTATGAATGAACCTTTAATCCTAAAAACTTATGACGCTACAATTATAAACTTCAGAATACTGGTGTAGAACAATTAAACATTTCACTAATAGTGTCTTCTGTCTTTCAGCGAGGTGACTGAGACTGAACAGTCTGAGCAGGTTGAGCAGGTTAATGTGGAGGAGCAGCTCAATGAGGTACGTCAGCTCGGCTCACCTGCCAAACATCAGAAAGCTGGTTATCCATACATAATATAATACAGTCAGATTTATTCTTGTTAAAATTACCATTTACATTAAAGTTGCATGTAAAAACATATTTGGCGTAGAATTTTTAAACGGCTGTAAGTGGAATTGTATAGATGCAGTAGTGCTGTTTTGCATGCTTTAACACACATTCTGCCATGTACACTGATCTCTTTACTATTTCTGTTCTGTGGCTGCCCATGGGGAACCATAATGAGATTTCCATCTTATTAACAGGAAGGACCTAATTGTCTGCTATGGATGCTCTAATGAATTCCCACATACAGTGTCTCATCTACGTGCACAGTATAGACTGTGTTTCATGTGAAGTTTCAGTGGGTTTAGCACAGGTAGCAGAAAAGAAAATGATTAGCTGTGTAACCCATAGCCTGTCACAATCTCATCAACATTATTATAGAGGTTTTAAATTAGGAAACACATATGAATCATTAATTGATTTCTTTTATTGCCAGTATTAAGTGCTCAAATTACACTACAAAGTGTTTGTAACTCAAAATTATTTTTCATATCTGACATTATAAGTTTGACACTAACCCTATTATGTTCCCTAAGCCTAGCCTTAACCCAAGTAAAGGGTCATTCACGCCTGTTCGATTCATGAAGACCCAAGCTCGCAACTTACAGAATTTTAATCACGCGTCCCTATAATGTCTAAGATGTAATGCACTGCCAGTTATTACTGACATACAAAAGGGGGAACCTACACAACATTATGTGGTAGTAATGTTTAGTTCCCTCAGATACGCTACTGGACTGAGAACCAGTTGTTCTTCCTTGATCATGGGGTTCTGTCCACAGCAGGACCAGGACCACTGAGCAATGCCCACAGTTTTGGAGATGCTTTGACCCAGTTGTCTTGACATCAAAATGTGGCCCTTGCCTAGGTTGCCTCCATCCTTATGCTGCCTAATTTCTTGTTTCAAATACATTAACTTCAAGGATTAAATGTTCACTTGCAGCCTTATATATCCTACACTCACAGGTGCCACTGTAATAAGAGAATTGACTTTATTACCATTTTACTTGTCAGGGATCTTAATATTATGGCTGATACAGTGTTCCCTGACTGAAAGTGTAACTGATATTTCTTGCCTTGTCTTAGGCAGTGGAGGAAAGTTCAACTCCTGCTGAGCTTGTCGAACAGACAGAAGAAGTTGAAGATGAGCCAGCTGTAACAACTGAAGAAGACGTGCCACCTGCTGTGACTGCTGATGAAGAAGTGTCTACCCCAGAGGTTGCAGAGGCTGAGGCAGAAGAGCAAGGTGAAGTGACTGAAGAGGAGGCAGCTGCACAAGAAGATGCTCCTGTTGAGGAAGAATCTGCAACAATGGAAAGTACTCCTGCAGCAGAGGAAGAGGTTGTTGATCGGGCAGCACAGGATGACGCCACAGAAAAGGAAGACGTGGAAGCTGCAGAGGCAGAAGACGAGGCTCCTGAAGTAGATGATGTAGAGGAGGCCGATGAAGAGGTTCAGCAGGAGTCAGCAGATCAAGAAGAGACCCGACAACTAGAAAATGAGGTACCAGAAGCAGAGGAAGAAGCCAGAGAAGACTCATCAGTAGAGGACACCCACGAAGTTGAAGAGGACCTATCAGAAGAGGAGGAGTCAACTCAAGAGGATGGTCGCAAACTAGAGGAGGTATCAGAAGAAGAGGAAGCAGCAGACGAGCCCACTCCAGAGGATGACCACAAAGTAGAAGAGGAAGTATTGGAAAACAAGGAAGCAGCAGAGGAGGTGGCAGCATCTGAAGGAGACAGCGAAACAGAGGAGGGTCTTAAAGTAGAAGAACGAGCATCGGAGGTGGAAGAAGAACAGCTGGATTTAGCAGAGGAGGATGTGGCTCACAGTGAAGATGCAGAAGATGATGCTACAGTAGATACTGTACTAGAGAATGAATGTAAGTGGAGTTGGCACAAGCGTGTAGATTTTGTCTGAACATTTGGGGGGCAAAATAAGTAAAAAAAAAATTAGTAAAAATAAATGAATAAAAATGAACAAAAGAAATCAGAAAATTAGTTTAAAAAAAACCTAAATAAACAGAATACCCAAGAAAATTAACACAAAATTTAAAAAATAATCACAACAATGCACAAAAATAAACAAGATCATCAAGAAACTAAAGACGATACACAAACTAACCAAGAATGTACACAAATAAACCAAATATCCAGAAAAATTATGAGAAGCAAACAAATTAATCAAGAAAGTTTTTGTAAAACTGAACAAAATAATCAAGGTCAACAAAAATAACAACGAAAACAATAAAATAAACAAAATGAGTAAAGATAGGAGAATAAATGTATGCCAAATAATCAAGAAAAATGAACCAAAATGAAGAAAATAAGCAACATAATGGACTAAAATTTAACAAAATAATCAGGAAAATGAATAAAGATAACAAAGAAAACAAAAAATAAGTAATTTATAAGAATTAAAAAAATACTAGAAAAAAATACTTATGTAAAGCAGGATTTTTAGAGACAAAACAGCTGCATTTCACTAAAGGACAGTATTTTATTGGGGGAGGAGGGGTCAAATGGACATTTTACAAATATAGAGGGTGGGTTTCCACCACACACGTTCTGAAATCTACAGCTATGAGTTAGGGGATAAAATGTACTAATTCAAATGTGAACTTTGCATTCCTACTGTTTTCTGTTTTCTTTCACAGAGTGCATGACACTGGAAAAGACATTCTGCCACATTGGACATATCCGCAAAAAGAAGAGGCGCTTTGGCAGTTTAAAGTCCACACTCTACAACACAGCAAACAGGAAGGCATTGTTTTTGATTCGGTATTTATTTAGGTACAGTATTCATAATGTGGTTGCGCTCGAAAGGCAAATCTGGTCAAAAAAATCAGTCACTATGCTGGAGTCAGAGCCAAGGTGTCCCTCAAATATGTCTCACAGGTTATGAGCAAGATTCAGCTGCTAACAACAACCTCAGAAGCCTTAATCGACAATGTCGGTCTTTCTACAGAGCTATTTCCACTCTCCAGGAATATGCACTTTTTTATTAAGGTTAGGTTCTGTATTTTCATGGGAAACTGAAAGCCAATGCATAAATCAATACGTAATGCACTCGAAGCCAAACAATGCCTGTTTTGGTGTTGGTGAAATGTGTTCCTTTTTTCACCGCTTATTGCAACGCAGTGTTTTAGGAAACTCAGACACAGAGAGTAATTTATCCTAGTGGTTTACACAGGCATATTTGTCTGTGTAAGAGCTACTATTTAAAAGTAAAAATGTCTTTTAACAAGATACACGATGACAGTTACTGGATGTTTTTAAAGTAGAAGACGAGATTTAGTTGGTAGAGTTTTTTTTTACTTTTTAATTTGCAGGTTTATGGTCTAATACCTGTTGAAACTGGAGGACTTTAAAGATGAGGTTTGGATAAGTTCTATTATTTGCACTTTTTTAACAGTTTACACTTACAAGCCAGACAGAAAATACCTGCAGTTTACAGTGGGGTTGAAAAGCTGTATTTATTACCAAGAAACAGTTTTGTCATTTGTGTTCTATGTAAATAACAATACATACCATAAATAACGTATGAAAACAGAAGGTCTATGGCTTTATTTTATGTTTTTATGTGTAAGGATAACCTCTTCCATACATGGAAAGAAAATAATATCACCACTAATTTGAACTGACATGCATTCTCGCATTTTTTCACATGCAAAGTCATATTAAAGTGTCTGTTGTCACATTTCTGTGTAGGATCAAAAGCAAACCTTTTTTTTTTTTTTACATTTCACCAAAGCTTCAGGCGTGGAAGCTTAAATTCTTGGTCTTACATCAATATAAGTTTCCACAGAGCAAATGGAGAGCTTATGAGAAGGTTGATACAACAGCGTAGGAGACAGGAGTCAGCCAGCAATAGACATGCACAGGTGGGGACCAAAATGGACATTAAATTTCTGCAGAGGTAGATGCTTCCAGCTGGACACTGGCCATTTGTGTTGTTTTGATAAAATAATTGAGCTGTCGACAAGCTTAATGAAGACAGAGTTGGGGTTTATGGTTGTTCTGTCACACTATTCACAGATGCTCACAGAACAACAAAAATGACAAAGGAATGACCCTGATCGGAGGGGTCCCTGATCGGAGGGGTCCCTGATCGGAGGGGTCCCTGATCGGAGTGGTCCCTGATCGGAGGGGTCCCTGATCGGAGTGGTCCCTGATCGGAGTGGTCCCTTTCCAGAGGACGCTGTCCCCATTTATAGGCCATGACATTCATTAGATGGGTTGATGAGTGTAAAAATGATTCGACTCATGTAAAGTCCTTCATTGTCATCATCATCAAATTCCTTCGAGTTGAGTTCGACCCCTGGTGGCTTCCCACACCACCTGTCTCCAGCTTTTTCAATCTTGTTCGTTCTTTGAGGAGCAATAAAGACAGGCATGTGACTTCAGGAATGTCCTGCGTCCAACTTTGTCGTTGCCTTCTTCTCCCTCTTTGCCTATCACACTTGGCTAGCATGAAACTCTTCTCTAGCCTGTAATCCTTTCTCATAATTTGGACAAAGTACTTGAATCTGCACTTCACAATTTCACCTTGCGGGGTGGTTTCTGGGTTAATTTTCTGCACAGCAGACTTGTTGGCTTCCTTCCTGGTCCAAGGAATCTTCAGTACTCTCCTCCAGCACCACAACTCCAATGTGTGTGTATGATGCCTGTCCTGTTTTCTCATTATGCAACTCTCACATCCGTATGTAGCAAGTGGAAAAACAACAGTTTTAAGCAGCCTTATCTTGGCTTTTTAACTGAGCTCGCTGCTTTTCATGCTTTTCCTTCTCTTGATTTCAATGTCACCCGATGGCAATTCAACTGAAAGTCTGAGAGATTTTGGACTAGCACGTCAAGATAGCATCCTCCTGTACCATCATCAAAATACCGTATCCCTGGGAAGATTCAAGTTGCTGTGTTGATTTAAGTTTATGCTGTTTTTTTCTTTTAAATTTGTCACCCAACTGAATGTATACCTCTATGTTGTGGCCTTCCACAAAGTTTCCTGAAAGTCATTGTAGCAGTTTTTGCGCAAATCCACTGACTGACACAATAATCCACAAACAACGTGAATCATCACATAGTTTATTACAAGCAAATGATGTCAAATATTTATAATGATCCTTCTTTGAGAATCTTTTTGTGTTCCTTGTCATGAATGTCAAGCAAGTTTGATATTAAACTGACTTCTTGGTAGTATAGTAAATCTTTTGGGCGCCACTGTACATTTTTACCAAGACTGAGATACTTTTACAAGATGCACTGTTTTTCACCAAGTCATTGGTTATTGTCAATTTGACGCTTCTTATGCTGTCATGTTTTTAAAATAAACTCTGGTACTTTCACTTTTGTTACTCAATTTTGTGCTGATGTGTCAATTTCTATTGTTTTGATATGATTAGAAGAACCAGCCATTACTGCTCTCTAAAGAAAAAGTGCAGTTACTCCACAAATAGTGAAACTGAGACAAGACTTTTATTTCATTTTCTTAAATTCATTTTCTTAAATTCATTTTCTCGACTATTTTCGTCAATTTTAGGTTATCTTATGTTAATTGATACTCCTATTTTGTTTATCTTTATTTATTTTCTTAATTATATTGCTACACATACATTCATTTATTTTTTTATATTTTGTGCATGTTTTGATTATTTCACAGACCCCAATTCCAGTGACGTTGTGTAAAACATAAATAAAAAAAGAATACAATGATTTGCAAATCCTTTTCAACCAATAGTAAGTTGAATACACTAAAAGACAAGATACTGTATTTAATGTCCAAACTGATGTTCCCATTCCCTGTTCCAGAAGAGCTTGGACAGGGCATGCTCACCACTGTTACATCACTTCCTTTTAATCCACAATAAGCATTTAGGAAGTGAGGACACTTAATTGTTGAAGCTTTGTAGGTTTAATTCTATCCCATTCTTGCTTAATGTCAGTTTAGTTCAGTTGATGAACAGTCCAGGGACCATTGTATTTTATGCTTCATAATGTGACACACATTTTTAATTGAAGACAGGTGTGGACTGCAGACAGACAAGTCTAGTCCAACGAAGCCAGGCTATTGTAACACATGCAAAATATGTCTTTGTATTGTCTTGCAGAAATAAGCAGGGAAAGACATCGTCTTTGGTCTGTGAAAGACTTTGCTCGGATGGCAGCATATGTTGCTCCAAAACCTGTATGTACTTTTTAGTAATAATGCCTTCACAGATGTGCAAGTAATCAATACCATGGGCACTAACATTCTCCGATACCATTTCCGATACTGGCTTTTGAACTTTGCACTGATATCAGTCTGGATGGTCCTTTTCCTCTTTAGCCCGGACGACACGATGTCTGTGATTTCCAAAAACAATCTGAAATGTGGACTTGTCAGACCACAGCACAGTTTTTACTTTACTTCAGTCCATCTCAGATGAGCTTCGACCCAGAGAAACCAGCAGCATTTCAGGGAGTTGTTGATATATGATTTTCACTTTGCATGGAAGAGTTTTAACTTGCACTTGTAGATGTACAGGTACTGATGAACTGTGTTAACTGACAGTGGTTTTCCAAAGTGTTCCTGAGCCCATGTGGTAATTCCCTGTACAGAATGATGTCAGTTTTTAATGCAGTGCCACCTGAGGGATCAAAGGTCGTGGACATTTAGTGTAGTTTTTTTGCTGTGCCATTTACTTGCAGAAATTTCTCCACATCCTCAGAATCTTTTGATGATTTTATGGGCTGTAGATGAGGAAATCCCTAAATGTCTTGGTAAATTGAGAAATGTTCTTAAACTGTTGGAATATTTGCTGATGCCGTTGTTGACAAAGTGGTAAACCTTGCCCCATCCTTGCTTGTGATCAGCTGAGCCTTTCCGGGCTGCTCCTTTAGTACCCAATCACGATACTCACCTGTTTCCAATTATCCTTTTCACCTGTAGAATGTTCCAAAGATGTGTTTTTGGGGCCCTATATTTAGTTGTTCTTGATGTATAGTTTTATTTTTATTTTTTTAGCATTTTCAGTCAAAGTACCAGGAAAACTTTGCCTTGATTTTTCCACAAACTTACTGCACTTTGCCTTTTTGTAGCGGTACAAGTGGATTGTTTAGGGATTGGTCTTGGTCAACTGTACCCTTAGTTATTAGTGCAAATGTGTTTTATTCTTAAATGTTCAGCTGAGGTGTAGTGTAAATAGACCTACTTGCATCAGGCTTCGGTAATGTCTAAATTGATTAAGTGTGCATCGTCCAGGAAATCTCTCTCTCTCTCTCTCTCTCTCTCTCTCTGCACTCCATCCTGTTCCAGAGTCACTTTGTCCAGCCTCACCCACTCATCACTGCTGCAGTGTGTCAGTGCCTCAGTCTCTGACCTTCGACTGGGACCATGCAAGCATTTGTTCCCAGGTAAGTCTCAGCAGGCCTCACTCCATTTTTTTCTATCCCAGAAATCTGACTTTCATTTTTTTTTTTTTTCCAGTTTTGGCATAGTCCTTACACTGGCATCCTCATTCAGAGCAAATACAGAGTCCTTTGCCCTGATTTAAAGTTACCTCAAAGGTTGAACAATAGGCTCCCTGCTGTATGCACTTTATTAATGCTTGACTACAGGGTATTGTTTTAAGCAACTGCTTTTTAATTAATCATGTGTGTTCATTATGTTGCTTAACAGGAAATTTTTTACCAATTAGCTGTTCATACTTAAAATGTATGCATTATTTTTGGTTGTTTGCTGCAGGTTGGTGTTAGAAATATGTTTAGATCTGCAGAAAAGAGTTATTTCAGTATTCAGCATTCACACAAACCTACAGAATCAAACAGTGCACAGTCATGGAGCTCATATTCTGTTCTTTCTACATTACACTGTAATCTCCTGCTGACCAGTCCGTTGACTCTCAGTCCAGATTCACTGTGATTCCTCAACACAGAGATCAATACCAGTAAAAGCTGAGCAGAGGAGGGGCAGGCAGCTCTGGGTAAAACATGAGCCTCTGCTGATGCTTGTTCAGCTCTTTCTGTGTCTGTGAAGCTAACATCGGAAATTAAGCAATGTCTTCAATGCAAAAGCATTTGGCCTAAAGCAGAAAGCACTGTGGTTCAGATTTGTCACTGTTGCATTTGTCCTTTCAGTTTTAGTTTATTATTAATTGCTGAAATGCAGAGGTAGTGGCAGCTTTGTTATGAATGGGTAAAGCAACTGTAACTGTGTACCAGTGCATGTGCTAAGCTAACTAGCACGTTCACATTTGCCATTAAAGGTCACATATCTTAACACTTGAAATGCCCCATATTAGACACTACAATACAGCTAGATAAAGTGTGCTGATTTGAGTTCTCCCTATTCTTTGAGCAGCCTCTTTGTAACTCGACCACACACACTCTTGATGTCACTGTTAGGTGTCATAGCCACCCACTTTTCAGAAAATATCTAAAAAGGATGTGATTAGTTGAATGTTCTCAACGGGATCTTATCCTGACACCAGGCTACTGTAAACACAGAAGAATTAACTTTTCATGGACAATTTTCTTTAAAAAAAATTTAAAATAAAGCATAATATTGTCAGTTGATTGTGGAGGCAGGGCTACGTTTATCTTGAATATAATTGGTCAGAATTTACTGTATGATGTTTTCAATTTTAAATATTAGATTTTCAGATACAGAATACTACTTGCTCATGGGGGTGGGAATAATGAACTTTAGCTCCTTCTATAATTATGACTTGTGATGTCACATATCATAGAAATTGTTGATCTCGTTGGGTGGGTTTCTCAGGACTGAATAGGTTTATATTTATGCAGCTTTATGCTACAACCCCCTCGAACAAAAAGATGGATTTTCACAATATGGGATTTTCTGTCCTCACGATGGTGTTACGTCTACCAAGGATAGACAGATAGCGAACAACCCAAGAAATACTCTGTGGCCACGTAGTTTCTTAGATTTTTACTTGCCGTATGAGCAGTATCTCTTGCAATAAGTTGTAAAACTGTAATACACAAATAAAACAGAGTATCAACAATGTGTACAGGCTTCAT
>JAQQAE010009949.1:0-14330 GCA_029823295.1 Pseudamia nigra
AAAAGTCAAACCTTCAAATAATTATGTTCAGTTATGCACTCAATACTTGGTGGGGAATCCTTTTGCAGAAATGACTGTTTCAATGCGGCGTGGCATGGAGGCAATCAGCCTGTGGCACTGCTGAGGTGTTATGGAGGCACAGGTGTACATTTTTTTGTATTTTTTTGATTATCATGCTAATTTTTGTCCCCATGTTTTTGATAATTGTCTTCACTTTGTCAATTATTTTGTTGATTTTTATTCTACCTTCTGTTTATTGTATTGTTTGCTGTGGTTCATTTCATTTAGTGCTTATTTAGTTCATTTTGCTGTGAAAGTCGCATTCATTAATCAAAATGAATCTTCACTCCTGCATAAGTTTTACAAGTAAACAGTAAAAACATAAAAATTCTATTTGTTTAGTTAAATGAGCAAAAACTAACAAAATAACCCTCAAAAATCAACAGAAAATAGCAACAATAAAGAAAAAAGGAACAAAATATTCAGGAAAAAAATATCACAAAATGAAATGAACAAAACAATGACAATGAGCAAAAATGAACCACATAATAACGAAAATCAACAAAAATTAGTGAAAATAATGAATAAAAATCAACACAATGATCTAGGAAATAATCAAAATGTGTCAAAAATGAACATAAGGTAATAAAAACAAGAACAGAATGATTCAGATGCTGAACAAAAATGAACTAAGTCATCAATGAAATCAACACAAATGAACACAGCACTTTCACAGTTGTTTGGAGCCTCAGGGGAGGCGCTAAAGAGCCACATGTGGCTCTGGAACCAGGAGTAGCAAGTGACCTGTAATATAAAAATACATACCATGACAGCCACAAAATAAGCACTCATAGCAGTGCTGCTAGTAGCCCGCAAGCAAGTACAGTAAATATGATTATATGAAAGAGCCTGTATGCTTGAGATTACAGTGATTATAATTTCTTTGTGACAATGCTCCTTTAAAACCACTATAATCTTATCTGTAAGGCAGTTTTGTGAAGAGTTTTAGTGAGCAATGGCCCTAGTGAACTTTGCAAAAGCATTATTCCATGCCATTTCAACAAATTTCAGGACATCCCAAACACTTCCTCCTCAAAAAATTCTGAAAATTGTACCAGTTATTCCTTATATATCTAATAGGTGAAATTTGACATTTTAGTGCATTTGGAAAAATACTTTTCAACATAGGGTGGTATGTATGATGAGGTATGTGTCAACTTTGGTGGGACTTAAATTTTTTGTTTAGTTGTAAATGTCGATATCTCAAGAACTACGTGGCCTAGGGAACTGAAATTTGGCATCATGACAACCTTTTACCTTCTGTCTGGGAATATACCAAAAGATTTGTTAAAAGTTAAGACCCACCAAAATTAACACATCCCTCACTTAACTATTCATTTCTTGAAAAGTCCCTATCCAGAGGCACAAAAATGTTATATTTCACCATTGGATAAATAAGGCATAAGTGGTAAAATTTTCAAAAATTTTTGAGACCAAAGTGCGTGGGGCATTTGTTGAAATGGCATGGAATGACCCAATAGCAGTTTCAATGAAAGCTGTCCTAACTGAGGTCATATAATTTGTGGATGAGGGAGGGTTTTTTTTTCTCCCTTTCAACCACAATTCTTACTTTTTGTACTATCAACTGTCAAACACAGCCACTTCTACATACAATAAGTGTCTGGTGCACTGAGTCCACATTCACAAAAGGCTTTTTTTGTTACGGGTTGTCGGTTCAAAACACAGTCCAGATATCACTGTGTACACTTGAGTGAGCTATTTTACCAGTGTAAATATTTAGTCAGCTGTATAAATGGGCGTGCAAAACTTGTAAACTGAACTGGCGGTGCAGAGGATGTATTACTGCCAGAATGAAAAGCCTCCTCTCCTCTCTGCTGTTGGGGGCAGGTCATCATTCATATGGAAGCTGGAAAATCCACAGGAGACATATTAATCTGTTAAACTAAAAGAGTTGTAGAGAAACAGGGACTGATACAGAAACATTCAAGAATAAAATCGAGGCTGTAGGATTTTGTTTTGTGCGTGTTCAGGCTGTGTTTGACTGACTTACTGGCTGTGTCTTGTGGTGTGTAATTGCTCTTTTCTTTCCGGATGCCTACAACATGTTTGAGAAACAACATTGAGACTCGCCTTCATTACCCAATTACACTAATACACTCACCCTGTCAGTAATGAGTCTGTGGTTTGAATGACAATCAGCACTGTTGTGTCATCTCATTCATTTCTCTTCCACACACACACACACACACACACACACACACACACACACACACACACACACATAAATAATAAACAAAATGAGCAAAAATGAACAAAATAATCAAGAAAATTAATAAAAAAATAAACCAAATAATTGGGTAAATGAATAAAAATAAACAAAATAATGAAGAAAATGAGGAAAAAATGAACCAAATACTCAAGAAAATTGACAGAAATGAAGAAAATGACCAATGTCCAAAAATGAACAGAGTAATAAAGAAACTTAAGTAAAAAAAACCAACTAACAAAGAAAATGCAAAATGTCCAATCATTATCAGTTAAAATGATATTATGGCAGTTTATAACAACTTGGGTACCAAGAAGACATCGCATTTGTCCTCTGGGTCTTGATGTGTTCAAGTCCCTGGTTTCCAATCCCACAGAGTGAGTTTTTTGGTTTCCATTTTGTTGTTCATGTTTGCACTGGTTTATGAACCCCTAATCCAAAGCATGTTTGTTTACAGCTCTCTGTCGCCTAGGAATGTCTCGAGTGGGCATCCACCTCCTCTCAAGACACCCTCTTACAGTCACTGTGATTATTTTTTTTCAGCCCCTACTTAGTCCCTACTGTTTTGAAACACAAACAAGCCTATTCTGTACAGGACTGATTGCAGACTAACTATTGCAAGAGAAGGAGGAAAAAAAGGTGTGGGGGCGTTTGGATGCTCTCCAGATCATTAAAGTGTCAAGTTCCAACCCCAGACATTCTCCTCTGCAGCACCGAAACACGGCCTTTGCTTGTAACTCACAGAGAGGAAATCCACCCAGACACAAACACACATCTGCTACAACCTGAACACACACTGACCTTTGGGGACACAAAGTAGGGGTTCAGGGTAGAATTACAGCCACAGGTGTAGGGTGGATGGGGAGGATTTGCTAGTGAAACATGCATTTGTGCCCCTAATAAACCAGATTCAGTTAATTTTTTTTCTGTGTATACTGTGGGGCAAATAAGTATTTAGTCAGCCACCAATTGTGCAAGTTCTCCCCCTTAAAAAGATGAGAGACACCTGTAATTTTCATCATAGGTTCATTTCAACTATGAGAGACAGTCTCTGGTTGAAAATGGTATATACCCGTGGGTTATTGATTATGGTGATTCCAAATATGCTGTGACCTTCAAGGGAAAAAGTTAAGGTCATGATCAATTTCAAAGTCATATATCCAAAGATTATTATATACATAACTCTTTGTATTAATTAGACCACCGCATCAATTTCTGTAATAAAGCTATTTTGACCTATACTATCAAAGCTACTAGAGCTTTGTTATTAATGTTTCCCAAAACTGGGCGGAGGATTTACTGGTTTATGGTGTTTCATTTAATAGGGACAATGCAGTTGAACCTAGTTCCACAGAGTTTATAGCCATTTGAAAATGTCCACTCCCATACCTAGTAGGACTTTTATACTGTATGTGCAATGTAATCACTGTAATTACTGATCGTCAACGTAATCAACACAAACTTTAAATTAACTTCAAAGTTTATTAGTATTATTACTGTATGTATGCTTAAGCTATATCACTTAAAGATCAATATGCTAAGACTGCAATATAAAATACACTGTATCAGACATGACACAACCATTGTTGGGTAAATTTATTATTAATTTTCAATCATTTTTTAAGGTTTGTTTCTTTTGGTTTGTCATTGCTCACACTACATTTTGTTCAATAAACACAAAAAAACTTTCATATTCTTATACATAACTTTTTGACATTTAAAGAAAATGCAAATGTTATATGTGGATTAATTTAACCTACACAAACAAATCTGCTGTACATGCCTATTATTTTTACATGAAGCCTTTGCAAACACACATTTGCTGATCTGTATTTTTGTCTTATTTATATAATTTAAGAAATGAGCTTTTAGGAATAAAACTTGGGATACTAACTGGAGACCATTTAATTAATTTACTGCTACTTTTATTTAAAAAGATTTGGCTGTTTTGCTTTCAAAAAGTGAGCCAAATGATGCTTTTACAAGACTTTTACATGCATAAGGTGTTCTTTTGTTTGTTTCAAGTATCTGTGAAAAAAAGTGCACCTAAAAAAAAAAAAAAGAAAAAAAAAAAACTGAGAAAAACTTTTAACAACATTTGAGCGGTAGATGTGCATATTGAGTCCATAGATGCAAAACTTAAACGCAAACACACGTCTGAGTGCCAATAATTTTATTTCAGTTCAGTCAATGTTAAAATAAAAAAGCCATGACATAGCTTGGATACTTTTCTTTGTACATCACACTCATGTATTAATGATCCTTCCTGCAAAACATCTGCAGAAAGAAAAAAAAATAAGGCAAAGACCAGGCATTTTTAACTCCAATTAAAAGTTCAAGCAGGCAAGAAACTGCCCTTTTCCCTCAAAATTCTACTGAAATGTATAATCTTTACACACTGAATTCTGAGCAGTCACAACAATTATTTACAATTCCTTTTTTCTTTATCAAATTTGTTTCATAACAAAACAGGAGAAAACAAATGTGGTTTGCATTACTCGCACTAAAGCACTTTTGGAGCTACTGTATAATAACATACATTCACTACCTTAGACATGGATCTACATAGTGACGAGAAAGTGAAATTTGACAAATATCTTCAATGTTGCCTTTCCTGGTGACCGCGCTAGTGTCCCTCCATGTTTGCGGTGGAGAAGATGACAGCGGGTGTTTATTTTCACAAATCTGTCTACAGTGAGACCACAACTAGGAGCCCCTTTTTGGTCCACAATGCCTAATCCCAACTACTGCTACTGTTAGCACAAAAGACAGAGACGGCTGTTTCTGGAAAACGCAGACTGGTGCTCAGTGCGTCAGTGTCTTTTTTTAAATGGCAATGACCATACTTTGATGCATCCTGAAGCAGATTTATAAGCTACACGTGTAGAGCTTTCCATCAGCCTTTAGGATTTTATTTTGATTCATTTTCCTACATTTCTACTGAGCTGAGCTACAAGACATTTGCTTGTCTGAGGCAATAAGGAAATCAGCGCATGTATACCATGTAGCCTTACCTGTGGTTACACTTGTCATTTACTTAACAGCAACATTAAAATAAAGCATCTCACTTGGTTTGGATTAGGTGTAGCTTCTACGTAAACCTGTGCAATACTTGAGCCAGAAGCAATAGAGCTTCAACACTGTTTACAAGGCGTCTTAAGCCAAAAGACATGGAAACAAAGCTTCTCAGTGTTCATTTTATAGTATTCCTACAAAGAGCAACTTCAGTATTAAACAAAAAATTAACAGCTTGTGGCCCATTCTTTGCAGGCAGAGAGAAGGCCAGCCTGAAGGTCACTTATCAGGGAGTGCATCTGATGAGACTCCCAACACTGATAAGCACTGGTGCACATGCAGACCCTCACGTCTGGCTAATTTTCATTGCTTCAACGTTCAGCAGAAACTAAAAAAGGCAACTAATGATGAAGATGGAACTATGGTGACGTTTGCCAAGTCGACTACCGAAATCATCATAAAAACCAGAGTAATGATGGAAAAAAAAAGACCATGCAATATGTTTTTGCTCTAAATGAGGAGAGAAGGCAAGGAGTCCAGAGTTTTTCTTTCTCATGAATGAGCACATCAGTCCAGGTGCTGGGGAGGGGAGACAAAGGTGTACAGAGGGGTGGCGGAGTGACAGATGGAGGGAGTAGGTCAGAAATAAGGAGCTTATTTGACCAGCCTCTTGGCTACATCTGCGTAGGCGATCTCGATCTCTTTGTCACTGGGGCAAGTGTTGGTGAACTCTTCGCGCGTGTAGACATTGTTCAGGTATTTCCAGACAGCAGTCATCTCTTTGGGGATGTCAAAGCCTCTGTACTTCTTGGCCACCACCTAAAGGGACAGTGATGTAACAGAGTACGCAGTTTGAAGTTTTTCATAACCTCACCAGAGCATCAGGGCATTTTGTTTGACAGATTGCAGTAGCATAGCAGTTTATGACAGCTTCCATTTGCTTTAAATTAATATCTTGAGTAGAAATCAACAGAGACAAAAACAATTCCAAAGTGATTATGTGAAAGTGTGTGAAAATCTATGCACTATAACTGAGGCAAAAGTAATGTACACAGATGAGATCATGTATTAAAGAATAGATAATGTCCTTTAAGTGATGTAAATTCATGTTATGTCACTTTACTCAAATGAAAAGGCATCTAGTAGGACTGCACAGTTAATCACACCGCAATCATGATCACAATCTCAGCCTGTGCAATTATATAATTGCAAACGTCTGCAATCCAGATTTAGGAGGATTTATGATGATCTAATTGGAGAAATTGAAGCAAATTCAACACAACTTCTCTTGTACAGTGATGCTTTGGATTTAGTAACACTTTGTAATGAGAAAGTACTGAGTAAAAATATACTAAAAAGGAAGTAACAACATGTTTTAATACTTTTAAGTTCTTGTATGATTATCTGTAATGTTGAAATTATTCATATCATAGGTTTAACCAACACTAAGTTCATTTATTAAGTCACCACCAGACACCACCCTATATTAGTCAACTTTTACACACATATGCAACTTGCAGGACTCTGGGGTCCTTTGACCAAGGCTCACGAGTGGTACTGGGCCCAAATCAAGGACTTAAGGACACTCGGCTTTTGAGGTTGTGAATCCCAAGTTGTGGAACTCAAAGAACTGTGAACACTGTTAATATCACCAAGAAAAAGCTTAAGACCCATATGTGTTGGTTTGCTTTTTCTTAGTTCTAGTCTTTTACATTTTATCCATTGGTTATTTTATTTCATTGTATTCCATAAAGCACTGTCAACACCAGATCAAACACGCGAATCATTGGTATTTCGCTGTGGCGACCCCTGAGGGGAGCAGCCGAAAGGAGAAGAAGAAGATTCTATAAAGCACTGTGATTTGTCATACTTACTAAAAGATGATGATTGGATGATAAAAACACTTACGATAAGCTCAAAAATGCGTGCATGATTTAATGAACAAATGCAATACAACTACAGATGATCGCATCTTAAACTGTGCCCGTTATTACTTTTAAAAAGCCTGTTCCCTCTTAATTAAGTCCAGTTCTCCTTACTTACCTTCACTATGTGCAGCTTCGGCAACAGGTTGCAGTCGGCCAGTGTCATTTCATCTCCATCCAGAAATTTGCGGTCGGAAACTTTGACATCCTCAATGCTGTTATGGTCGATCTCATCGGGCAGCGGTGAGCGAAGATACTCATCGAGTTTCTGGAGTGTCTTCAGCAGACCACGCTCCAGAGCTGTAATAAACATGAAACATCACTGCCGTGACCAAAAAACAACTAAAAAGCCTTCAGGTCTACAACTGACAGCTGCACAGGGACCATTTTTATATAGTGGACTGAGTAGTGTTAAATTCTCAGGGCTTCACTTTTGACATCTGCAATATAAAAACCAACCACACGAGGGCAGCATTTTATCAATAGACAAACATTACAAATCCGTAAACCTGACAATATAAACTTTGCACACATGCAGAGTGTCAGGAAGTAGGAGTGTCATACAATGGCTCTATAATAAACTCTGTTGCAGTGGAAAAACCACAACCATTTCAGTTCTCATTTGCATGTGCTCCTTACCTTACTAAATATCTACCCATCCATATGCAGTAGATTATTAACACATTCAATACATTCTGTTGTTTGAAAATATGACATGAATGAAAGTGCTTGCCAGATTCAGTGCAGTCCAGTCTTAGACTTTGACAGGTGACTGACTTTGGAGAGCACTTATCATTGAACCATGAGATTCTACCTCAAACGGTGTTGACATAGCCTTGCATTTCAGACCCACCTCATCGTGATTCAATATTTCCTTAAGGTAGAGAACAGCCAACTAAAACATGATACCAAAGTTTGGTATTTCATGAATATCACAACCATCCCTTGAATGGCATTACCCAGGATGCAAAATAATCACCAAGACAATATACTACATATTTATCTGAAGCGTTCTTTTTCCCTATCCGTAAAGTAGGACTGACTGAAATGCCTTTCATTGGGCTCCAGGCACTTACCACAGAGGGTCACACAGGCTATCTGTATGGTCAAATGATCAGCTGAATAATATGGATGTTTTGTATTTGACATCATGACTTTACACAATGTCCTGCAGGGTTATGACAAACAAACTGCACTGACAGCCTAAAGAATCAGTAGAAGCAATCTGAAACAAACCAACTACCAGGCATGCCCAATCATTGCCACAAAGGGCAGAGAAATGGCAGGTTCTTTCCAGCCACTCACTATAGCAGGTGTTTTCACAGAAGAGCAATGACTGGGAAAGAATTCAGTGAAATAAAGTGTTTCAATCAATTGGGGTAGAGCCTCTGCTCCCTAACCAAGACATGTTGGACTGATGAGGACCCTGCCTTCTAAATGCAGATACATTATACTGCTCACAGAGAGTCAATATAAAAATAAATACATAGTATTAAGTAAGGACGATCATTTTAAGCAAAAACAATTTTCGATAGTTGTTCACAACTAATCAATTTTGCATCAACACACACACTACTTTAGCATACTTTGTAGGCTTCAGTAGTGGTATCCTATCTCACCACGTGCTCCACAGCACCACACTTGTACTTATTACTCTTCTGTTATAAATTTTTTTTGCATTTGAGAAGCTCATTATCGGCCCGGCCGATAATCGGTCAACCTCTAATTTTGACATGCAAACAGCAGGATAAATTGCAAGTTTAGAATGGTGCAGAATTAGGTGCAAACGTACAGAGATAGAAATAAATAAAATGAATAATAAAAAGAATATAAAAGACAATAAAACAGAGAGCGGAGGCATTTAGGATAATTGTTCAAAAGTCTGACTGCAGATGGAATAAAAAGACTTTTTGGTGAAGAGCATAAGATAACGCTGATCTGAAGGCATCATAGTAAAACAGGAAGATAAGAAATGTCTTTATTTTAGGGTGAGGCTGTTGTTGGCCTTCTTCCTGACCTGACTGCCACAGTATGACCAGGTCTCTATAATCAATTTTTAATAATTTTTCGACTCTGAATATTCGAAAACTGTGACTTATCCCTAGTATTAAGACTATTAACCATACATCAACCCACTGCAGCTATATCTGAATAGTTAAATATAATAATGTATATTGGGGTGAATGTCTACTCTGAAGTTTCTATATGAATTTTAATCAAATAGGGTTCAAACAAGAATAATGGAATTGTGAATGGCGGTTCATTGTTAGAATAGTTGCTCTTCACCAGGTGAGGGACTGACAGAAAAAAAAAAAAACACATGCAGACAGGAGGAGGCAGCAGAACAAAAGCTCTGTGTTTGTGAGTTGGGCTGTAATCCACCAATCGGGGCAGGGCCATCTATGTCGCCTAGCAACCAACCAACTCTTCCTGCACAATAGGGAGGTTTGTAGATCTTTGCTCTTACCAGACACACGACACTGAACACTGTTATGTGTTAGAGACAATAACTTACCTTCATTTGCATCTGGTTTTGAGTTCTTAATGTACGCTGAAAACTTGGCAAAGATGTCCATCCCAGCTGTGTTTGACTCGGGGTGTCTCGCACCAAGCTTGATGTACCTGAACAGTTACACGAACAGGCAAAACACACGTGAATGGTAAAAACTACTGTTTAAATTGAAATCCCACATTTTTAAATCAAGTTTAAGGATGAATACTAGGTAGTTAGTTATTATTTCAATGCTTTCAATTTTGATCCATGTAATATGTGAATGTCTTTTGGTCTTTTAACCCTATAAAGCCTGACCCAAGAAATAATGCACAGAAAATTCAGTTTTTTTTTAAATCTGAAGCTTTTATTTGCTCCTTTAACAAAATTAAATTAAAGTAAACAAAAAATAATTTTCATCCATGTTTTTTTTTGTTTGTTTCATATTTGACACATTGGGCATTAAACAGAACTCACCTCCAGCTGGGGGCAAAAGACAAGTAACAGATTGTATTCAACAGTGTTTTGAGCAAAGTTTTTACCATATGATGATGCAATAGGTCTAAGAAATGTGTGCATCAAATATGATATACTGATACACACAGGATCATAGGGTAAATGTAGAAGATAGTGTATAAAAATGAGGGTTGGACTTGCGTTCTCAATGCTGACTACAAAAATCAAGATTAACTTAATAAGCACTAAAGGAACAACATGACCAAATAAAACAGAAGAAGAAACATTGTCAAGATGAAAAAAAATGATAAAAGTTCTGAACAGTAAGCAAAACTGTATCAAAAATAATCAACACAATAACCTATAATCATCCATAAACTGGCCAAAATATTCTAAAAATTAAGAAATCTATATTTTGCGAACAAATAAGCACAAGTACAAAATAAAAAGAAATATTAGGTGCATTCAACTTTTCAGAGATGTGGACTGACCAACTTCTGTATTAAGACTTGACAAACTTTAAGCCTTTAATAACTTTTAAGACCTTGTGTTTATTCAGTTGAAGTCAAGACATTCTAAGACTTTTCAAGAACCGGTAGATGCCCTGCCATGACTGCCATTGCACAGTGCAGCACATGAGTGTGGGTGTGTCAGACTGCTAGCACAGAGGTAAAATTCACTCACTTGGGTGGGCAGAGAACATCCTCAAGGAACTCCTCAATCTTATTCACATCAGTTTTGACCTCTCCGTTGAAGGTGATGAAGGGTGGGTGTGTGCCTGGGGCCAAGTTCTGGAGATCTGCAGGCTTCCTGTATGACACAAAAAGACATTAGGATGATCGAAGAAACAAAACAAAGCCAGCAGACAAATGACTTGTCTTATCTTCCGGCAAACAGGGTAAAAACTTTACTGTTTGGTAATAAGAATACATTTAATTGCCACAAATAAGTAAAATATGAATATGCAGACGACCACATACATTTTTGAGCAGATGTAAATGAAACAAACATACTAAAAAAGAAAAACAAAAAAAATGGAATAAATTTTCTATGATTAAAAGCAAAGCAATATATTCTAGAGGAATCAGCCATGTTTTTCCTCCAACAACTAGAGCTGCTCTGTCTTTAATTGCGTTTATCTCTCTGTGTTTGTGTGTTCTTTTCCCTTTGCAGCCTTCAAACCAGCACATTTAGTACCAGATGTCTCTGTGCAGCAGATGACACTGACATATAAACAAAACAACAAAATGTGCTGAATGGATAGTGTGAACACCTACTTGAGAAAACCACTGAATCCTGACGCTTAATTATCTTATCAATGAAAAGAAACACAGCCCAGTTCTAACTGTCAAATGCTGTGAGCCAGCAGTGGGGTTGTGTGAACACTCTTATATCATACAATTAAAAATGCACCATTCTGGTTTAAGGTGCTAGAATAAACACAATGGCGTTTTGGGACAAGCCATTTGAGATCACAAAAATGGGAAACCACTTCAACTCTTTGGCATGCCAACGGGAAGTGACACCCTCACCCGGTCTCAGTGAAAAGTGGGCAAGCTACTGGCTGAGAATCACAAACTTGAAGAAACCTTGACCCAAGCACAGACAAACTCAAGAAACAAACATTTCAGTTTAGGGATGTAACATGTGACACTGATGTCCTATAGGACTGTACAACAAGCACTGATAATAAAAAGCAATAAATATGGCAAACACACACCTTGTTTTATAGTACAGCTGGTTCTTGTTGACTCAAAAACCAGCTGCATTGCAAAACACACTGCATAGCAACAAAAAGCAATGTCACAATTATTTGTCCATCTAGAAACAACTAAAAATAAAAAAGCAAGTGTGGGCTCCAGCTGAAGAAAGACTTGTTTTCAGGACTATGGAGTAAAGAGAGACTGCTAAGTAAGTGGACATCCTTCACTGCCTTTTCCCGGATGTCAGCCAGCACTGTTTAATGTTACACAGCCTCTGCCAGGATATACAAGGGAAAAAAATGCATGCAAATATAGCCAAACCTGTGGACTGAAAATGTAAGCATGCCTGGAAAATGACCAAACGTACTTTACATAGACACTACTTCCCATAGAGATAATTTTTTGAAAAGTAAGGCATTATCAAATAGATCTTTATTGTGTTTTTCAGAGCAGCAGTTGCTATGTCTCAAAGGAGACGCCCGGTGGTGAAGCACGTTTTGGAATAAAAGATCTCTTCGACTCACTGAGTCAAACACACATGACCAAGAACAACCATAGAAACCAAGCATCCATCTGACCATGTCTGAAAATAATCCAGCACTTGCCTGCTTGGCTTAGCCAATGGAAAAGCATTTAGATGAATCATACAGACAGAAGCGTAGTTGGTAAAGAGCTCAAGAACTGGGACACACATGTGAAAGTACATTCATCTGCAGTTAAACTCGCAGAGGATTTTCTGATCTCAGTTTTAAGCCTCGTGGTGGTGAAAAATAACATGTTGCCCACCAAAATCTAGACAGGATGTGAGTAGAGTGAAGAACCTTAAAATAGCCTCTCCAGAGTCTGTATGTTTATTTTTCTCTGATTTTCTTCAGTCTGGGAAAGGGTCATGGGAAAACCAAATAAGCAGTGGGGAAGCAGTGAGCATGTTAGAGGTGGGGCAAGATCAAAGCACTTCAGGGTTGTGTGGATCTTCATGGAAACACCCAGAAGGGTTGTGGGAGGCTATCAAAAGAGGACAGGATGTTTTCATCCTGCTTCAACAGCCAATAAGAGGGCAGAGAAGAAGAGGCGGATAAGGAAGAAAATGATGTGGGATGGGTGCATCACTCACCTCTTGAGGTCCACTGTGGTGACGTTAAAGACGACTCCTTTGAGCCACAGAATCATGAAGAGCCTCTGTGAGAAGGGGCAGTTCCCGATGCTCTCTCCATCACTTCCAGCCTAAAGACACAAGGAGTTAGAATGAGTACATCTAAAATAATAGACCTTTAAGACTAAGTACACAAATGATCAGATGACTTCCTGCCTCATAAAGACAGTAAGTAAGTAAAAAAGATTAAGCAATTGCATTCAAATGAATAATAACAGAAAAGCATCCATTATCTCAACAGGTCTCCCACTCGTTTATAGTTACAGCTGAAATAGGAAAAAGCCCTTGTTATCTTGACAGAAATCACATCTCTGTTGCACAACCTTTATGGCCTGGGACATTTTACTGTCCTCGCCCAGAGAGGGGCCATTTCAAACAATGAGTCTTTCATACACATTACTGGCTGCCCTCGTAAGATTGGTGAGAGTAGAGGAGGAGACCCCCTTGTGTTAAATGCCTCAGCACACTTCCTCTCCATTAATCTGCACAACTACGGTCTAAGAGTAAAAGCAAACTTCTTACATGATTAAGGCCAAAATGGCTTCTTGTTTCCACTTTTACTAGACTGCACAAACACAGAACTGAGACAGCAGGAATGTGATCAACAGAGCTGACAGGTGTCACTCAATTTGATGGTGAATGATCATTCACTGTGCTCCTCGTAACTCAGGACTAACAGTTTTAACACGATTAAAAATATGTATAAACTAATGCTATGTTTTAGTAATAACCTCAAAAATTATGAAAAAGTAAGTACAACAGCAATGTTTGTTTCTTCCTCATCCAACAATAACCCCAAAGGCTACTGGGAAGAGCAGCAAACTGTCAGAGATATCTCCAGTTGTCCCACCCATCTCATTGTCATGTGCTCTCTAAATTATTCCTTGCTTTCTGTCACTCAGAGCAACGCAGGGAGTGAGAGCAAAGAACAAACAACAACTTTGGATCCTACATCAGAAGAAGAAATAGCATTTTATTCAATTAACTAGGATCTTAATAAATTCTACTACACTGCCTATATTCTCTCCAAGATAGTCCATTTTTTCCATTTGTAATATTGAGAACTCTTCAAATAATTATTTAAATGAACAACTATCCATGTAACAATTTTCCCACATAAAATGTTAAAACACATGTGTCAAATGGACACTGGAATACAACATAGCTTTGTGGATATCACAGCTTCTGTCGTAAGCCATTCTTCAGACAAGGCAGGAAAAAAGAATACCGTATTTTCCGCACTATAAGGCGCACCTAAACGCCGTCTATTTTGTCCAAATATGACACTGCGCCTTATAAT